>JAJLTX010000083.1:0-53824 GCA_030568365.1 Myxozyma kluyveri
GAAATAGTGCAGTCACAGCAAATGGACTGGATGCACTGGCGACAGTGCAGCCAGCTGCCACAGACAGCACGGACCGGTGTCCTGTGCACCAGACCTGGCTAACTGTAAAACTAGAATCTGACCTTGTAGACTTAACTTTGTAAAAAAAATCTTCTCTCTTGCTCTTTACCGTAGTTAAAAAGATATCAATAAATATAGTTCAAACATATATTCTAATAACAACTTCTATATAAAATTAAACAAAGTCCAGCCTGTTGCAATTTCCCAAATTCCCACCAGGCCTTACAAGCCTGGTGTAAGCTGACGTACCTGCAGTTTTCCATTGGAATTCTGCAGTTTTAATTGAATGCTGGTGGGGTTTTAGTGGGTTCAACTCCCACACTTTTCATACTCAAATGTTTGTCTGGCAATTTCCCCACCTTTATCTATTGCTTTGCAAGAGCCCTACCTCCTGAAGATATACATGCTCATATGATATATAATCTTCCACAGACTAATTCATTTTTCCGCAGAATGTACATTGCACAGTTGGTTTCGATCGACCACGGCATTCCATCGCCTGAAACGCTTGAACATCTGAGGATGAATTTTCCAACAAAGGTAAGTGATTCGCGTGGAACAGAAGTACCGCCTTTGAAACCTGGGTCCATGCTAACTTGGTGCGCTGCAGACTCAACGATGTTCCAATCATTTCATACTTCTTGGGCAAGCCCAGAAGTACGATGGTAATCAAGAATTCCTCATCCATGAGTACCCCAAGTGACTTGAGTTCCTCAAAGGACTCCTTCATGGTTGCCAGGTATGATTGAGGGTTTGACCCCACTTGCATCTTGCTCGAGTCTGGCTTGTTGCAATTTCCCAAATTCCCACCAGGCCTTGCAAGCCTGGTGTAAGTTGACATACCTGCAGTTTTCCATTGGAATTCTGCAGTTTTAATTGAATGCTGGTGGGGTTTTAGTGGGTTCAACTCCCACACTTTTCATACTCAAATGTTCGTCTGGCGATTTCCCCACCTTTATCTATTGCTTTGCAAGAGCCCTACCTCTTGAAGGTGTACATGCTCATATGATATAGAAAAAAAGACATTCAGCCCAGGATTGAACAATTCAATCTCAGACTTGAGTGCCTCTTTCCCTTCTTCAGTATTTGGAAAAACCCCAGGGGAACCCTGGTAACAATACATTTATAGTACTGCTCATGTACCGCTAGATCTTGCACTGCAGTGGTCCATAGTTCGTAACTCTTTGAGGATAAGATCTTTCTTGGTCATTATTTCTTGGCAGAGCAGGTGTCCATGGTGAGGAGCACCGGATTGTTGGCATCTGATGACTGAATATGCATGATGAGCATCATTTTGGACCTTTAGTGGCAGCACAATCCTTCATAAGAGCCGTATTGACCTTGTTCCAGAGAACCATGTAATTATTATACACTTGATTGGTTGACCAGAACAGACAGCAGTGAGGCGGCAGTCTGGCTTAGACTTAGACTTGAAGACTGATGGCTCAGCTTGCTTGGCAGCACTTTTTGCAGTATTGGCGGTGTTTTTGACTTTCTTTAAGACTGTAGCAAAGCTTGCTTCAGTTGTTCTCTATTGGTAGGTAGTCCAGTAGAGGTGGGGACATTATTGGTGGGAGTAGGTGCTGGTGAAGAGGCAGTGTTTTTTTTTTTTTGGGCACTCTGTATATTATGTATACGGAAGCTGAAGATGAATGGTGCGACTTGCTCAGGGCAGGGCAAGGGTTGCGGCTTCTGGTTGGCGAGAAATTTTTTTTTCGGCCGAATTGGCGGGGGATTTCGACAAAAGAAGGTCCAAATTCACCGCGATTTCATCGAGATGTCGCAAAAGTGCGATTAATGGATTCCTGATACTAAAATGGTGCTATATGCTCGCTTTCAGCATCCAGAGACTGCGATAAAAGGCCATAGGCCAAACGGAGATTTTGAAGCTGACGATTCATTAACTCGGTCATTTTGTGATCAAAAGACCCCATTTCTCTATCAAAATAAACAAGTACCTCCTTGAGAAGATGTAAGTCCAGAATTGATCCCGGTGCTTTTTGTGGCATTTGTACCAAAAAATGGTGAGGTGCTGTTCTTGGCCAGTGTGGACTGTTGGCGCTTTCAACCGCCCCCGCCCCTTATGATGTTTCCACCACCTTCAGGAAGCACCATAGGCCGCTGAACTGGAACCTCACTGGAGGAAGCCATGGCAACAAGTGTATTAACTTTCAACTTTCAAAAGGATTTGACTTTTTCGATTGCTGTAAGATCATGAACCGGCCTATGAAATTAGCATTGATTTTTAACTGATTTATTTTGTGGTATACATGTTTTAATTTTTGATTTCATGTGTTTGCAAGAGTCCTACCGATATAGAAAGCTAAATATACTCATAATGATATTACAAAAAGAGTTGTTGGAGAGCTCTGCCATATTAAAAGTATATATATGTACACAATTCTCTCTAAAGAGCATAGAACCTTCAACAAAAACTGAACAAAATCAACGTGCAGATATTTCAAGCTCTTGTCTGATCAAATCTCTTCCTTCAAAGAGATTGTCAATGCCATCGATATCATCACTTTCCTCCAGTCCCAGAAATTTAAGCAATTTGCCCCAGATGTCGAAATAACATAAAAGTACAGGTACGACTATCAGTCTTGGTAGCACATCAGAGGCAGATCTGCCCAGAAATGTTATATCGACCGAGTTTTGTAAGAAAATGTTCAGCTCTGAATTGACCTCGTTTGAAGAAAGAAGATTGAAATAGATATTGATCAATGGGACAACAATACGCGCGGCCTGCATGCAAAAAAAGATAGCCGAGCGACCATCTGTATTCCCAGGTACCAGACGATACGCATCAAAGATCTTGATATAAGTCAGACTAATGGAAACACAAAGAACAAGAAAGGCCAAAAACGAGAATGCAATGGTAGATCTGAATGTTCCGGTTGCTTGTGGAAAGAACACTGACGTTAAGCTGATTCTAGTGCGAAGGAATAGCTCTGAGAGCACGATTATCAAGGACAGAACAGAAAACGCCACGCCAGTGGAACGATACAAAATCGTTCGTAAATGCCGCGGCGCTGAAAAAAAAATTTCTGCCAGCGAATTTCCACGCGATGCTGATTCCTCTTGCGCTAAAATGTTCGTCATAAGTGAATCTGCTTGATTACATAAATCGGCCCATTCGGCCTTATATCGTTCATAGCTATCCTTGCACTTTCTAAGGCGAAATGATATTGAGGTAAGATAATCTTCTGTAACTTGTATCCGCGTCGCGCGGGTCGTCGCTGGAACATTACGGGAGTCTTCTAGTAGGCGATCGATCCATCCACAAAATGGCCCGTCTTTGACAGGTCGTAGAGTCTGAATTTCAGATGATACTTCGTTATAAAGTCCGAGTGCTTCGTGTAGGCAATCATGCACTGAAGTAGCCATAAGTTCTGCTCGCCGCAATTGAGCCTTTGGAAAGGTATTCTTAAATAGACGCTTTGGTACCTTATAAAAAAGTCAGTTGTACTCAATCTGGGACTAGCTGAAATATTTATCATACCATCACGAGACCTATTCCCAAAGCAATAAGAGTTAAAGCTAGCGAGTAACAGTGTGATAATGTAATGGCCATCGCTTTTATCGTACCCAAAGAAGCGCCAGCTGCAATCATAAAATATGTAATAAAACATGTGACCAGCAATAATTGGCCAAGCTGATACTTCAGATTAACTTGCAGTGCGTATTTCACGCGCATCCTTGGCTCAAGATAGCTCGACTCCGCAAAGGAATGAAGAAGAGGCAAAACTAGCCTATTCATACCGTTAGTAAAATGTATCCGTATACGAGATAGGCTAGATGACATACCATGTGACAGTAAAAGATGTCCAGTAAAGTATCCTCCAAAGTACCGAGCGTGTATTGCGAGCTATGTCAAAAAAGCTATCCTGATCCGAAAACGCTGACAATAAGTCCACTGGAGCAAGACATAGACTTGACAAGATTACAAAGATTGAGAAAAATATGGGTCCAGTAACGTAATAAGAAAGGCGCTTCAGCCGACAATAGTGATTCACAATCCATGTATCACATACTGTAACAAATAAGATCCCAAAAACGAAAATCCAAGAATCCATTCTAAAATTGGCTAACTCGGACGTGCCGACTCTCCTCACCTGTGTGTGATCGTATGCAAACAGCGTTCAGGCTATTGTCATTTTCGATTTTCTAATTATACATTGACATAGTATCAAATTATCACCTCTCTATATTATCTAGACGATATATAAATTACACCAAGGTCTCCTCATTCTATCAAAACTTTCTACATGTGCTGCAGCCTGCAGCTTTTACGCGATTCGCGAGGCCGCGCCGCATCAGCTACGGTACAGTATATGACAGCAATATAGTGAGGGATGGCAGTATGATAGATCGATGCAGAGCTGCATTGCCAAACAAATTACGGCTCTATTAATACAGCATAGTTTTACTTATTTCTAAATAAAAATAACACACATTTGACTTTAAGTATCATAAAATACTCCATCTTACTCCGAACATCCCAGACCTACGCCCCCACCCAAAAAAAGAAAATAAACATGCCCACGAAGCGAGCTGCACCAGAAAATCAACGCGTAACTAATTTACCTATGTACAACGAGTTATCAATTAACCGCAACATTCTTATTTGCCTTTCTCGTGTTTGACCTATGATATATGCAATTAGATAAAGATATTAATCAAGAAGTAATGGAGTATACATACTCTAATATGCCGCGCCAGAGCGTCTTGTCGCGAAAACGTTTTTGTATCAGCTCCGCAAAGCTCGCATCTGAAAGTCCGTCTATTCGAAGCGTGTATTGTTTCTTGATGGCGGATTAAGTCATACGGACGAGAAAATATCTTATTACAAGGCTTTCCGGTTGCAGGATTTGTCCATATGCAGCGATGAGGTCCAGTTTGAGCCGATAGTGGAAGCTTTTTCCTGGCAGCGGCCAGCAAAGCAGACGACGCGGACGTTGGTGCCGATCCAACTTGGTTTGATAATTGAGATTGGTGGGGTGGCGTAGGAGGCGTTAACGGTTCCGAGGAAAATCGTGACTCCAAGTTCTGCCGACTGGGGACTTTATGTACCGAATTAGGACTTGAAACTGTAGACGAGTGATCGAGTGAGTCAGCTATAGACGGACTGCGACGAAGACCGGAAGAGAAATTTTGATCGTAAGGGTAAAAGGAGAAAGGAGTCGACGGAGCTGGGGAAGAGTTATATGACGAGTCGGAAACTCTTGCGATAGGAGAAGGAACAGAAGATGCTGGTGTTGGCGTTGAAGCCAACGATCGAGAACCACCGGGTGTATCGTGCAATGAGGAGGCCTCCTTTCCGGATTGGGTAGGATACAGCTGAAAATCTGGGAATTCGCTTTCATCGTCTTCATTGAACTCTGTAGACGACGAAATATCCGTAGCATTACTTCCTGTAAGACCTTCGCTAGAAGACGAAGAAGGTGTCTGAGCAAATAATCTTGGCGGACGCTGCTCGTTAAAATTTCCAGCGGAGCTTTCTCCATTGCTATTAAAGAGAGCAGTCTTATCCTCCGGGAAGCCAAGTAAAGCTTCCTTGGGAGAAATTGTGCGCGGTACTGCATTCGCCAGCTGTGCTGATAAAGAAGACCGTCGAGTAGGCATGGCCGGCGGATGTGAACGTTTCGCGAATAGATCTGCATCGGAAGACCGTGGAACTGAAAGTGAATTTTGATTCTCAGAGTGAGCCTCGTTTCTGATATCTGTACCTCTATGTGGAAACCTCTGCTGAGACGCACCATCCATTGGCGAGCCGTGGTCCAAAACATCGGAATTTGGATGCGATGTGGGTAGCGAAGGGAAGAGAGGTGTCGATGAAGAAGGCGGGGATGCTGGTCCAGGTGGAAGCATGGGACCAGGATAGTACGGAGATGAGCGCCTAAACGGTGATGATGCAGCAGAAGGCGAACAAGTACGGGTTACTGGAAGTGATTTGATGGCCCAGTATGACGGCACGCTTTCACCGAGATCAACCAAGAAATCATCTGATGCCGTTGACTGTGCAGGAGACATGTTAGGCGAATACAGCTCATCTTCTAGTACATCAGATATAGTTCGTTCCAGCTTCGGATTCTTAAATCCATGAACAGGATTATAGTCTATGGAGTTAGGATCTGACGTGGTATGTAAGCAAAAGATGGTCATCACGACACAAAGAAGAGTTGTACTAAACTCACCTTCGGACATACGCCGACCAACGGAATACTGAACAGGAGGCTGCTGATGCTGGGACATGGAGACCGGAAGTGTAGAAAAAGTTAAGTCTTGCTGAAAATTAAAAGGATCCCCTAGTTCAGTTGGACCCAGTTCAGAAGCACCAGAAGTAAACAGAGTAGCCTCATCAATATCATTCTCGTGCGACGGTATGGAAAAATTATTCGGTGGATAAGGTCTACCGGACCCGTTTGAGAAGTATGATGTGAAAAATGAAGGCTCAGGCGGAGTGCCTGAGAGAGAAGCGGGGAGTGAGCATGACTCCCGGCGATAGGCGAGATGCTCAAATGGATCCCGAGAACGATTCTGATTGACGTCCGGATGGTCCACAGAGCTTATACCTGCAGAATAGCCATCATAATCAGTGTTTCCAGTGGCTGGAAGAGCAGACGAAGGTCTGAACTCTGTAGGCTGAAAAAGCACGAAATCTGCCATGGCTGGAGCCAACAAGTCTCGTTAGTAATACGCTGCGCCGATCAGCAACTGCTAAAATGTATCCAGCGAGTACAATTCAACAATAACGGTTGCAACCAAGGAATGTGATATCAGTACCGAGTAAAAACTAAATATGAATCGCAGATAGCAAATTTAGTCAATTGGCGTGGGCCTTAACAATGGTGCAAGAGAGAAGAATGCAACCGATGTAATAGACATCCAGATATAGGCGCTGCAAGTTCAAACAAGATGTATGCACGGCAGGGTAACCACTGTGATGACGACGATCGAACCTCGCAGGCGTCACGTGAGACCTGTATACATCGATATGCGGGTCTGTATCTATATGTATAAACATGAAACATTACAGTATACAGCTACACGTGTCGCCCATCATAACACGCATCAAACGATCTTTTCAAAACAAAAAAGGGAAGCTACGGTACTACAAAAAATTACAATAGCAATGATAAAGCATTTATTGTACACAAAACATACTACCAGCCATAAACGAAGACCATGTTAACAGAAACCCGTAATGTACACAAACATCAGCCGATGTTCACGCGACAACTCAGAAAAAAAATCTAACCACCGAAACCGTAAAGAGTGCGTCCTTGGCGCTTAAGAGCGTAGACAACATCAAGTGAAGTGACAGTTTTGCGTTTAGCGTGCTCAGTGTAAGTGACAGCATCACGAATAACACTCTCGAGGAACGACTTCAGAACACCACGAGTTTCTTCGTAGATCTGCAGAAAAAATTAGTCAAATAATCACAAAGGATCAAAAGTATGAGCAGAGAGGACACGAACCAGAGCAGAGATACGCTTGACACCACCACGGCGAGCAAGACGACGAATAGCAGGCTTGGTAATACCCTGAATGTTGTCACGAAGAATCTTACGATGACGCTTAGCGCCGCCCTTTCCAAGACCTTTTCCACCTTTGCCGCGTCCAGACATAATGCTTGCAGAAAAATTGATGTGCAAGAGAGTGAGGGGAGATGGAACAGAACAGACCAGACGCGACGGGGGGAGGAGGGGCGGGCGCGCGGTATATAAAGCAGGCGGGGACAGGGCAAGGGGAGTTCCATCAGCAGCGCCGGAGCGCGCCAAACAGCAGGCGCAACAGCAGGCGCAACAGCAGGCGCAACAGCAGCAGCGTGCGGCGCGGACGCAGTGTGCCGCGGCGTGCCGCCTGCGCCGCGCGCCCGCGACCGCCAGCATTCCCGCGCCAAAGGCCTCTGCCACGCCGATCGCGCCGCTGCGCAGGCCTGCGCAAAAGCGTGCGTTCTCGTCGCTTTTGCGCGCTCCGTTTCTGCACCGCCGTCCGCCGCCGCCGCTCCACGCTCTACGCCCAGGGCTAGGGCCGCCACCGCCATCAGTCACCGCCCCATTTTCCTATAAAGCCGCGTCCGCCCACTTTGTCTGCTCCCAACCCGTTCTAGCTTCTCTCTTGCTTTTCATCCGGCATCGTTCCTCGATTAGTCTCTAGATCGCAACTATGGCCCGCACAAAGCAAACAGCCCGCAAGTCCACTGGTGGCAAAGGTATTTATTTAATTTTGATTATTTTTCTGTGTTTCAGTATGCTAACTTGTTTGCTAGCACCCCGCAAGCAGCTCGCCTCTAAGGCCGCTCGCAAGTCCGCACCTTCCACTGGTGGTGTCAAGAAGCCCCATCGTTATAAACCAGGTACCGTTGCTCTCCGTGAGATTCGTCGTTACCAGAAGTCGACCGAGCTCCTCATCCGCAAGCTCCCCTTCCAGCGTCTTGTTCGTGAGATTGCCCAGGACTTCAAGACCGATCTCCGCTTTCAGTCGTCTGCCATCGGTGCTCTTCAGGAGTCCGTTGAGGCTTACCTCGTTTCCCTCTTTGAGGACACCAACCTTTGCGCCATTCACGCTAAGCGTGTTACTATCCAGGCTAAGGATATCCAGCTTGCGCGTCGTCTCCGTGGTGAGCGCTCGTAAGTCTGATTGTTTCTAGTATTGTTTTTGCTAAGGGTCTTGTTTACGTAACTGGTCTTCTATTTTGTTTGTGGTGGGAAATGTGTGTACATTAGGATTAATACACGGTTGAGTTATCTATTTTCTTTCTGTAGATTGTAGTGGTCGAATGAGCGCGCGTCTCCGCCTGTCCATAAGCTGGTCTTCGCTTATTATCGTATTTTGGTCCCACGCCCTGTGTCGCAGGATTCGTCTCTGCACGTTGCGGTGTCCGTGGGACCCGTACCTGTCAGCATTTCGCGTTCGCGTTCCCTCTCGACCTCCACCTCCGGCTTTGTTGTGCCAGCCTTCTTCGTTGCCCACATCTGTGCGCCCTGTTCCATCACCCCCCATGTGCACAGCACCATCTGCAGCATGGTTAAATGGCTCGCCGTTTGTATCCGACGCCTCATCCTCATCCGCTGATGCATAATAATACAACCCGTCTTCCTCGTCGCTGCCACCCACATAATCTTCGTCGTCTTCAACACCTGCACGGTCACTGTCTTCGCTCAACATCTTCTCGTATGAGTCACCCCTACTTAGTGGAACAATCCAGTTCAGCCCTGTCCATGTCAGCATTCCTGTTAGCACTCGGCCTGGCAATGATAATCTTGTTTTCTCCTCATCTATCACTGATTCCTCAGATAGTGACCGTGATGTCATTGCAATGGAGTCCAGCGCGTCGTGTGTTCTCGTCCAGTCCGCCTCCCGTTTCGACACGCGACTGTGCTTTTCGAACGACTCTTGTATCCACCCGGCACACCGTGCAATCGCTTCTCGTCCCTCGGGCAGCAGCATCGGAAACTGAAGGAATCCATGAGATATACCACGAATCACCCTCACCTCCACAAATTCATGGTCCTCACCTTTCGTGTCTGCCCCAATGCCGGTCATCGTTAGATCCGACCGCCTCAAGTGTGACTCGCGTTTTGCCTCGCGTAATCGACCAGCAAAAATCACAGTATCGTCAACCAACGGATCTACCTCACCGCAGATCATGTATACCTTGGGAAATTGCGATAACAAGTGCGCGGGCGCATTTACTGGAGACAACAAGTAGTCACTCGTAAAGTCTGGACGATTGTGGGCTCCAATGTACAAAATCACCATAGCGCGTAACATTTCTGGCGTGATGACGCGGTCGGAGAAGTAAGACACTCGGGACGTCATGGCTAAAGAAGTGTTTACCGTAACTCCCAAAAACCCGTCTTTAGAGCCAGGTAAGTCCAAGTTCTGCGACTCAGGTACTATTGAGCTCTCATAGCGAACTTCCTTATCGGCGCTTTCAGGTAGCGCAAAGAAATCCACTTCTGTACCTGGACTTGTCTCTTCTTTTAGCGATCCACTGTAACCTCGATAAAAACTCTCCTTTCGCTTCAATAAACTTGGGCTATTGAGCTCTCGTACACTCTCTTGCTGAAGCACTCGCTGCTGCTCATCTGTCATCCAAGATCTGTTAAACTGTTAGATATCTTCGTTGTATCGTCACTTGGTTCTGCCAAGCCATAAACTTACACGAAATTTAAGTCCAGTGCCGGATATGCTAGAACCAATGCAATGGGTGTAGGCAAGACTTTGGACGGATGCTGGCGAGCAAGCTCATTATGCGACAGTATCTTCAACATAGTTCCCGTAACAAGATTTCCACCACTGTGAGTATGAATGCTGTCAGCAATGCTAGCTTCATCAACGAGAACAGTTTATTACATACGCGGAGTCTCCAACGAGAACAATTTGAAGGTCATTGTTGCCTGAGAGACCGATACATTTTCCTCGTGTACGTACGATCTGAACATATGCATCGAAGCACTCGTTCAGCGCAAATGGATAAGGATGCTCTGGTGCTTTTCCGTAGTCGATGCTCACCAGCGGGACCTTCAGTCGCTTTGCCCACGCACAAAGCGAGTCGTCATGATGTCTTGGAGACATACAGACAAAGCCGCCACCAGGAAAGCTCAGAATTAGTCGTGCTTGCTGCTTGTACTTACTTCGAAGGCCATCGTAGTATAGGTATGCATTGATCGTACGATGTCCACTTTGTGTTGTAGTGGGCCTGGCAAAGCTGATTCGTTTCAACCTTTGAATGCGAGGGCATGTGAGAATCTTGGCAAGTCGAAGAAAAGTCGAGGTCGTTTTCTCCCATGAGACCCGAAAATGTTCTCCTGTAATAGTGGCGCGAACTTTCCGTACCTTTTCATCAGCTTGATCGGCAAAAGCTAGATAGTAGCCGCTGAACAAAATGCTGGCAATATCACGAACAAACTTTGGCCTAACTGGCATCGCCGTCCAGAACCCTGCATCAAGCGCGGTTAAAATCCATGTCGCCCGGTAGCATGAGCGTGAATAAAGATTGGCTAATGGCTCAGGTGATTGTAATCCAAGTAACTTATCAATGTTTTTTACAATGTAAAGTCCGGTTAGAGTCAGGACATTTAACTGCCACGGGGTGAAGTGGCTCGCTAGAAATCGACTGAATACTCGGATCAAGCGGACTGGTCCATGCGAATTTCCGCGAAGTAGCGTCAGTGTCCAAAAGGCTGTTACCAGGAGGACCTGAAGCTTTTTGATCTTTTGAGATGGACGACCAAGAATATGGTCTACACTTTCAAGTTAGCCTCGAACCTTTACGAGCACAAACGGTACAAATATATAGTCTGAATTTCACATACCAATCATTTCTTACTTTGATGCGCCAGGTGTAATCAGTTACCAGTCGTCTGACAGTGAAAGTAAAAACTCTTTACGCAATGAAGCGTTTGCCACGCTGCTGTTTTGATGTTATGTACAATCTCTCCAGCGGTTGCACATACGCAGTCACATGCCATGCCAGGGCCGCTCCGCACTGCGGCGTGCGCCATCACGATCACGAGCCGTTGCGGGGAGAGCTAGCACCCGAGTTGGTACCCTAACCCCCATTGCTGACTCTGTATATATATATATATATACGTGCAGTAGTGTACGTACCTGGGCTAACGCTTATACAGTACTGTAGCAGGCCATATGCTCCGCCCATTAACCATGTAATCAATGTAGTCTTCTCGACGAGCACTTCATGCCGGCAGTTGGCTGCCACATATCTTCGTAACTACAGTAATTGGTACATTAAACATTAATTAAATAAGTGTGATTAATATTATTATTGGATTATAGAGAATGTATGCACACACCATAACGACAGATACAGCCATAGAGAGGAATGACGTTACTTCGCACACACACCACTTTACTTCTCGCTGTTGTTGTTGCTGTTGTTGCTGTTGTTGTTGTTGTTGTTGTTGTTGTTGTTGTTGTTGTTGTTGTTGTTGTGGTCAAAGTCTTCAATATTTACTTGACCAAGCACTATTTAATCTTTCACACCTGTGTCGCTCTGATACCGCATTCATTTCACCTTACTCGAGGATCCTTTTTCTCGATAAGTGCTTACTGCCGGAATATCTGCTTTGATTCTGTTTATAAAGTTAGCATTTCATGTTCAAATCCGCAATATGCAGATTGCGACATACCGTGTAACTTCAGTACCGTACGCCTTAGGTTCGAGTTTTATCAAGGTATGTAGTGGAACTTCCATCCAGGGACTTTTGTCTTGAGGAACATTCATAAAATACGCATAAATACACCTCAAAACAGCCTGATGTGTGACAATCATGATATTCTCTTGACGTTCCAGTTCCATAATAATTGGTTCCAGGCGGATAACAACATCTCTGTAGGATTCCCCTCCAGGATAACGGTACTATAACCTGTCAGCATAACAAACTCAAGAAGTTGACCTTATGCCGTCTAGCGCACCTCATATTTATTACTATCCCTGGCAACAAAATCTTCCGGATAGTGCTCCTCAATATCTTCGTATGTCAATCCATCACACTGTCCAGCGTCAAGTTCATCCAGAGCTTTCCAGGTAAGTTGTCTGTATGGTAAATATCGCGCAGTCTGTTGAGTACGCTTTAAGGTTGAAGTCCAGACTGTCAATGGTTGGTCACCAACAGACTGACGAGTCAAAGCGGGTAGCTGGCGCGAATATTCGCGTCCCCGTGGAGAAAGATAGGAATCACCTCCAATCTTCCCTTCCACGTTAAATACTGATTCACCATGACGACTGAGCCAGATACATCTAGGCTTGATGTGGAGATTCATTAAATAGTATACGATTCTGGACTCCAAGTATGACTGGATTCGGTTAATGATTACTTGAGAGCCGACATTGATGAGCTTAACAAATGTTAGATCACGCTCGTCGATAGTCTCATAGACCTTCTCATAATGGCGGATTCGTTCACGAAAATCCAACGCCGCCTTTTCAGGGTCCTGGCCAACATAATCTGGACTAGTGGTCTTCACATCCATGATGTTCTGCATAATCAAATCCTCATCATCGCACCAGCTTTCGACAAAAAGTGGTTCCACGTTACGTTTCCGACAGAGTTCCAAAACCCAGTCTCTCCTCTTCTTCGTCGTGTTTGTGGCGTCCAAAATTCCAACTGATCCATCTTCAACTTCAAACCAGCGAAACATGTCAGTTATGGCTGCTTCGGCAGCAAGTTTTCGTAGTCGTTCGCCTTCGACATTGTTTACGTCAAAGAAATCGGCTGTAGGATGTGCAGTTTCCATACGTCGGTAGTTACCTACATTGAAGCATCGAGCACTTATGGACAGCCAAGTAAGGTAACGGACAACTAGAACTTGTTAGAATAAAAAGAACAAGAGTTACCAACGCTCATTGAAACGCTCACCTTTTTGTGCAATAAGTGATTTACCCCTCGCAGGTAGCCCGACCCTAGATCGCCGAGATTAGAAATGAGAAGAGTAAAAACTGTTATAGCGGAGAATTCGGCGTACATAATCACACATATTTTGGCGGGCTCTACACGAACACCTGTATTAACCATTGTATATTGTGTTGAGCTGGTTCGCTGGATAGGTGAGTGCGGAGAAAACGGAGCTATACAGCAGTTACCTGTGAGTTGCAATAAGGATATATAAAGTGCCAAAAAGTCCTGACAAGATCAATTAGCAGTCCTGAGTATCGTATCCCTAGAGATTACGGCACAATTTTGACGCCGAATGGTGAACTGCTTTCCGTTACGGCTCGTTGCAAGAAGCAGCCGAGATTCGGAAGAAACTTTAATCAGAAGCGCTATTCGACTGCACTTCAATAAAAAGCGCTTGAAAATTTGCAGTAGAGACTCCAGTAGATGGCAGACCGTAATTACAGTGGAGTGCGATGCTACTCCGTCGTCTGTGGAGGTGTTTAAGGCGATTTTGTATACTGTACAGCGCGCGAGAACGAGGAATCGAGAATGGGGTAAATGGGAAGCGAGCTCGTGACTGGGAGCAAAAGCTTATCGGCGCCACTACTTGGTCTCGTCGGGTACTCGCCGGAAACTGCTGGCTTCTCGAGCAGCAGCGTTCCAAAATCTACAGGCCGGAAGTGGCTGCAACCACGGACGGCAAATTGAGGCGCTGTGCAGAGAGCTGTGCGGTGTGCGAGGTGCTGTGCGGGCGGAGTGGTGGCTGCCGGAGTCGGGTGTGCATCTATATCGTATGTACAGTACGAGCCTGCCTGCCTCGAACACACTCTCGATCTCCCGTCGTCCGCACAGCACTTACACGTGCTAATCCGGTGCCGGTCGCACCACTCCGGTGTGCTCAGTAATCTGCAGTCCGGTACAGAATATACGCTGTACAACCCAGCCTTAGCCCAGAACTCCCGTCGCGGCGCAGGACGTAAACAAACAAAGTCGTTGGGAGTTCGTCCTCTCAAATCGCCGGTGCAGGCTTCTTCTAATTCCTCAGCAAACTCAACAACACCGTCTTCCTTACGTTTCTGCACCAGGATTTCACATAGCCGGCCATGGTTACTTCCACAGATATGAAGAACAGCGGGAATCTGCAGCAGCTTATCTCCTCCACGGTTGCAAACTTCCAGATTGCGCTGGATGTCCAAGCAGTTTCACGTATATCAGACCACATTCGGATACTACAGTCAGCACGAGACCTAGAGCAGGACCAGCA
This sequence comes from Myxozyma kluyveri, assembly GCA_030568365.1. Lineage (NCBI taxonomy): Eukaryota > Fungi > Ascomycota > Lipomycetes > Lipomycetales > Lipomycetaceae > Myxozyma > Myxozyma kluyveri. The sequence continues at coordinate 14,734 of JAJLTX010000083.1, forward strand.
AATGGATATATTGCGTTGTAAGTGCTTATTCATGCTTTTAGTATAGATTGGTTATTTGAAAGGGATACGTGGACTAACAGTTTATAGCTCTTTCTCGGAGGCTTGGTCTTGCAAAGACCGCGGCGTCTGCACCCTCTAACTCATTAGACCAACACACCCAGAAAATGCTTTCTTTGGATCGAGAAAAGTTTGCACTGGCGAAGAATATTAATGAATTGGAGGTTGCGTATCATTCTGGAGAAGCTGCTCTATTGCGCCTTCGTGATGAGCTTGATCAGCTCAACACTGAAGACATACTGAACGGTGGAACTGGCCTGCAACAGGATTCTACAATGTGAGTATTTCATCTCCTTCTAATTTTAGCATGATTCTAACTTCTTAATATAGATTGCTTTTAAAGGTATATCGATCTCTGGGAATTGCTCTTGAGTCTGATGGTGTCTCTCCGTATGGCAACGCCATCGTGCGGTCTCAGAGTAGCAATGATTTACATGTTGTTGAGCTGAATAAGTCATATTCCAGTTTCTTTACAGCCAATCATATGTGGGACATGATGTAATATGGCGCCACCAGTTTATTTATTTATTGTACACTATACTATTAAATACAAACGCATCGCCAATTTCGGCGAGTGCCGTTGTCAACATTCAAAGATTGATGATGTCTTATAGACATCTGACTAGATGGTTTTAAATGGTACAAGCAGTAGTAGACTACTGTGCCGTTCTTAATCCATATTCCAAGCCGTCCACTGGTCCAACGAGGCCAGGTGTCGCATCGTAGGCCTTCCATGAGGACAATTCTATAGCAGGTTAGTACGAGTTATTAGTAAGTCAAAAGATAACTCGCATATTACTCACCCATGGTTTGTCAAGTGTGCCCAAATGCTCGACAATATTCTTCATCTTGTCGTCCTGTAGGCTGCGACCAATCATGACGCTACTCCGGCAAGCCTTCATGGCTAGTCTCTTTCGTATACTAGAACACTGAACATACCCAGACGAAGGGGTACGGTCATAGGCGTCGCTGACTTCGTGCGTTGAAGATTCGACAGTCATAAGCTGTTGTAGCAATTCCATGAAATCATCCAAACCGAGTGAGCGCGACATAATTTCTGGAACAAAATTCAGTCGGCACTGGCTCCCTACAGGTTTCTTGTGATCTGTCTCTAATCCGAATCCGTTGCGTGTAAATGTCTCAATGTTGTCCAAAACCACCATCTCTTCAAGAGGAGTCAATGCTAGTTCTTTAGCCCTGTTCAAACGTATTAGATCGGCACTTTCGCACTTGTCACAAACCTGTTAAGTTCTTACACTACCAAAGGTTGACGTTTCACTTTGAGTTCGCGTTGCAAGCGCTCGAAGTTGTATTTCTCGTCACTGGCATGCTGGTCGATAATGAACATATCGTATGCAGTATTCGGGTCATTATTGGTAACAGTTTTGTTTACTACGTTTTTCCGGCTGGTTAAAATAAATCCGCGGTTAAATTGGCCGATGATTCGCATCCGAGAAAAGTCTGACTTTGAGATTTGAAGTGATGCGAGATGAGCGGCCCCTTGTAGCACCAAGTCACTCGTCGTCTTGGTAAGGTGATTCTCGGTAGATTCCACGTTATTGTCGACAAGCTTTCTCGCACGGGTGTTCGAGTCTATACTGCTGTCAGTAATTACAAGAGAAGACGATGCCAAAATTGACCTCAAATTGAATGTCGATTGTTTTTGTTTCTTCAACCTGCGCTTTTCACTCTCGTCTGCTAGTCTCTTCAAAGACGTATAACAAACTTCTCTCGGCCGAATGGTACTCTCAGAAGCCACATTATCCCCCATTTCGTGATTCCTTAGCGGTATCTCGATTCTTGATACTTTGACATTGGCAACATTGATGGTCGCTTCAGAAGACTTTATATCTTTCGCTTTTTCTTTTCTATCAGGCATCGAGAGATCAATTGGCTTGATGTTAAAAACAGGTCTTTTATCCGATTCACTTTGAGTGCTGATTTCATCAACTAAACTCTCGCCCTGACTCTTATCTGCAGTACTGTCAATAGACCTCGAAGCGAGACTCCGTTGAGAACTCACCTGCGGCCGTATATCTGGACCCAAGGCTACTGTATCTGAAATATTAGAATGTAAATCCGAGCTCGCCAAAAAATGAGAACTTGTATCAGCATAGCTGTCGATTTCGTCCGACGAAGTAATTGATGAAGGTCTTTTGGTAACATGAGTGCCTTCGGATGAGAATCTATTCAAATTAATTTGGGACGATGGCATCTTATTTTCGGCTTTCCTTGAGTCCACCGTCATAAGCGACTCTTCAAAGAACCGGGAAATTGCCGTCTCCATTCGTTAGCATTATACATCAACATCTAATTCAGTAATACGTACTTTAATTGAATCAATTATTTCGTCTTCATCGTGTAGCATGATAGTTCTTTTGTCCGGTGTCACATTAAGATCGATCGAGTTGCTTTCAATTATCACATTGACAATAATGACTGGATATTGCGTTACAACGAACGATTCATAAACATCAATAATCGCGCGACTAATTTTTGGCTGGTGGCACGGCCTGCCGTTCACGAATATCAACTGACGGTCGTTGGACTTTCTACCATGACCTAGAACTGGTTTTGAAACGAAGCCCTCCAGTGCAACTGGCACACTTTTGAGCCTTTTGTCGTATGTAAAGTGGAGAAACACTGGTAGCAAATCGCCCAATACTTTTGCGCCAAATATGCTCGAAATATTGTCAGATATAGAATTGCGACTGTTTGTGGAAAGGATTACAGTTTTCCGCCTAATGAAAACGCGCCTATTAGAAAATCGAAAATAGAAAAAGTGGACCTGAAAACATTACCCGTTCCCTGACACATTAGAAACTGTTATTTTAACGTGCGTGCTGATAATCGCGTATGATTGCAAAAGTGTAATGCTCTTTGTAAACTCTCGTTTAATACTTTTTACCAGCTCAAGCCGACGTACGGGTAAAGTTCCCTCGAATAGGCCTGTGAGCATGACGGATGTTCCTTGGGTACCTGCAATTGACTCTTTCTTTAAGACTTCACCGCCTTTTCCTATCTCTAGTCGAGTCGCTATTGGAGCATTTGACTTTGCACAGGTTGTTATTCTAACATTAGAACATACTGCACACAGTGAATTGAGTGCCTCGCCACGAAATCCAAAAGTTAATATTTCTCCCCGACCAAGTTCGTCGAATTGCTTTAGCTTCGATGTATAATGCTTCGAAGTCATACCATACAGGTCGTCACTGGTACTATCGACACCATCGCCATTGTCAACAACTTCCACAGACTCCAGTCCATTGTCTCGAAACCGCACTTCAATGTTTGTCGCGTGGGCGTCGAGACTATTTTCTACCAGCTCTTTGACGGCAGTCTGCAGGTCGATGACTACTTGCCCAGCCGTAAGATTATGCACCGAGGCGGCATCTATAGCTTGAATTGAAACCATCTGAACATTTTCAACTATTCTGTTGCACACGACACAGAGTTAACTTATTCACTACCGCCAGAAAAAGTGACGCTGCAGGTCTAAGACTGGCAACGCGTCTGACACTCTATCCCTGGCCCGTGTAGAATAACGCGCCGCGGCGCACAGTTCGCAGTTGGGACTTTCTATGAGTGACGTCAGCAAATCACGTGATAGAACTCCCATCTCCATTGACTCAAGCCGAAATTGATTGCGTAGTTGTCCGACCTGTCCTTTCCTTCCTGTACAGAACACAATTATCGACGCGGGCTGAAAATGTCTCCTCGTAACTTACCTTGTAAGTGATGTTTGTTGTTTTTTTATTGATGCTTGGGCTAACGTCGTGGTATTCAAGACGCTGCGGATGCAGAAGTGTAAGTACTCTTCAACCTCTTCGACTGATATAGGTTCAGATTACTGACGTGGTATAGATCTCTGACTCGGGCGGAGCTGGATGTTTTGCGTACACAGTTTGTAAAGGAGCAACCTTATGTGTCAATACAGACAAAATTCAACTATTCCTGGGGTTTGGTAAAGAGCATGCAGCGGGAAGAGCAGCTGTTTGGCGTTCGACTTTTGACAGGTACTATTCCCGATTCGATATTACTTGGGAGTAGAACTAATCACATTGACTATTTAGAAATATTTCGCGATGCACCTGAAAGAAGACGCGAATGTTTGTATTATCTTGCACTTGGAAATTTCAAACTGGGCAACTACGTGGAGGCGCGCCGGTATAACGACTTGCTTCTTGAAAGAGAACCGAATAACATGCAGGCCAAGAGCTTAAACAAATTGATTGATGACAAAGTAGCAAAAGGTATTTATTTAGCTTTTAGTGTCGCACTGACTTTGATCAAAATCTAACGGAATAACAGATGGGTTGGTAGGACTCGCCATTGTCGGTGGGGCTGTCGCGGCAGGCAGCATACTTTTGGGAACATTACTTCGATCTCGACGGAGATAACTTTGTCGGTATACAGATAGCACTATGTTTGCAGGAATCTACGCGTCTATGAAGATCTAATGCAATGACTACATTTATTTATTTTCTGTGAGCTGGTGTGTATAGCAATATTGTTCCATGCATACCAAAGACGACGCAGATCACGGACAACATGTACGTAGGCGGTGTAGAGAAGTATAAGCAGCAGCGCCATGGGCACAGGGTTAGGGTAGCGGGTATGATGTAACATATGTACGGTACATGGAATGAATCTGACTTGGCTACTATACACATATAATATGCAACTTCGTGATGTACTACTATTGACGTGCTTTCCTCGTTATTCGTAAAGGATTTCTCATCTTGAGCACTTCGGATACAGTACATAATATTGAGTTATCATTGCAATCTCTAAATTAGTCGCATTTGTAATTGGTCTCGCAAGTCTGGCCAAATATGGACCGGACACTACCGGACCTTTTTGATCAGTCGCATCGGCAAGAAGAATCTCCTGATTCAGACGACGAGCAGCCAAACAGAGCTGAGAGAGGAGATACTGCGAGCAGTCGAAGTCTACATTTTATGTGCCATGGATGTTTTAGTGAGTTTGTTCGGCCAGGCGACGTGCAATTTCCGGTGGAATGTCCTTGCTGTGGATCGGATTTTTGTGAGATCGTATGTGACAATGAGGTAGTTATTGCAATAGACCAATTTGCTAATAGTGGACAGATTGAGCCAGGAAATAGCTCCCGGCTTATGTTTGCAGTCGACAGCCAAGATGATGCAGGAGACTCTGATGATTTAAATGAAGGCGAGGATGATGATTACGATTTTGGGGACGATGGCGTGCAGACATTTCTGAGCCATATTCTGGGTAATGCTGGAACCTTTCAGACTTCAAATCAAACTCGTGGATCTACTTCTATAACTGATACTGGTTTGCGTGCAGATAACGGTATACCGACAGACGAATCGAGTATGGCATTCAGAGGAGTACGGGAAACTCAACAAACAGACAATGTACTGAACATGATACGTGCGCTATCAACATTCGTCCATGGCAACCCCGCAAACAGAGGAGCCCGCGGCACATCTGGCGATACTGCAAGTCCGGATACAGATGAAAATGTCGGAAGGCCCGGTCGACCCTCCACAGAGACCACAGATACCCCATTTGGTCCAGCTTCCGTGAGCAGGTTCACTTTCACATTTCCTCCTGAGGGGGTCCTGAATTCAGGCGAAGGTACTTCAGATGATCGAGATGGGGAAAATTCTGGTAACGAAGAAGAATCAGCTATGGAGCAATTGGCTAATTTTTTGCGGCAGTCACTTTCCGGCGCGGTAGCCGGTCAAGCATTTGAGGGTGATGGTAGTCGTGGTGGAAGAGATCAAGATTTAATGTCTCGTTTAGTTGGTCATATGTTTAATTTTCAAGGTAATCCCGGAGATTATGTTACGTCAGACCATCAGCTGCACCAAGTAATCAGTCAGCTTATGGAACAAAATCAGCAGAGCAATGCACCTCCACCTGCGCCAAAATCAGCAATCTCTGAATTACGGATGGTGTCTTTGAAGGAGCACCCGGAGTTGGTTCTGGATAACGGCCCGATTGAGTGTGTGATCTGTAAAGATGGATTTTTGCCGTCTGATGCTGCAGACTTAGAGCCTGATGGTATGGACGATAACTTAATCGTCAAGTTCCTTCCATGTAATCACTTTTTTCATGCATCATGTATTGACTACTGGTTAAACATATCTGACTCGTGCCCAATATGTCGGCAACCGATTGCACCAAAAATTGACAAGGACGATGATAAGGTGTCGCATGATAATAATGGTGGTGGTAGTGAAAGTACGAGTGGGCAACGTGATTATGCTAATGCAGATCCTATATTTGAACCGCTGGACTGATATATTAGAGTTACAGGACTCTACAATAATGATAAGTAATACGTTTAGGTATTTATGAATAATAAACATCTAGTTTCTCTCTCGTTCGATCTCGGCGTAAATTCTGTTCAGGTCGTTCTGTTTCTTGTTGCAATAGTCCTCAAAAAGATCAACTTGCTGTTTTAAAACTGAAACCTCTTGCTTCATATTTTCAATGTCACCAGTGCTGCTATGGTCGTCTTCGAGACTCTGACCTGCTCGGAGCTTTCGAAGCTGGCGTCTCTTGTAATCGTAGAGTTGTTCCAACTGAGACCTAACAAGCCCAATATTAGAAGCACTTGCAGAACTCTCTGCTTCCCTTTTCCTTCTATCCGCAGCTGCTTTGGCGCTTTCATATTGCCAGTCGATCTCAGCAAGTTGTCGCCGAAGCCGAACTTCTTCCCAATCTGTGTCTCTGGTTGAGGAGAAATCTGTTCCCGATGAGCCGTACAGGGACGACTTCGAATTGCCTGTTGATGTTGATGATGAGGTGATGCCAAGTCTTTCAAGGTAAGATTCCGCAAATGCAGACTTTTTGCCGGACGTTGTGGAACGATCAATCTTCGGTGCAGCAGAAGATCTTCCGTTATCTCTAGAGCTCTGTTGATTTGATAAATTATAATCTATAGCCGTATTTTTTTCAAATGTTGCTCTCAGTGATGGAGGTACGTTACGAGGTACTCGAACGCCATTGTGACGATTGTTAAGAATGTGCAAATACACCAGAGTTTGATCTTTGCCAATTGTTGAGTCTGCTCGTGGGTTCACTAGATTCCATGCTGATATTATATCTGTTTCGGGGACATTCAGTGTACTATATAACTCTGAGAGTGATTCAACTGCATCAAATAAGTAACATGCTCCGTACAATGTGGCATTAACTGCTAAACTTACATGAAATCTGACCTAGATGTCCAGAATTGGCATTGTAGACGGCCTCGTAATTACTTCTGTCACGCGGCGACATATACCAGTCAAAGCTACTAGATAACCTCTGGCCATCTTCAAGATCGTCGTCATCATCAATTTCACCCACAGCCAATGAGCCGGTTTGAACCGCTTGGTTGGCGGCGATAAGATGCGCTTTTGATGATGGAACAAGCCAGTCGGGGATCTTGGCTGGTACCGATTTTTGTCTCTGTAAACGCAGTTAGGCTTGATTTTCGAGCAGAATGGATTACCAGGTGTGGTGTACATACGCCGTTTATAAGGTCAAAGATGACGCGCATCGCAACGCAAAACTCCTCAAAATCCAAATTTCCATCTCCGTCGATATCTTCAATTGTCAGTCTTAGGAAACATATAATACTGAAACTAGTCTAACTTACCTGCTAAATCCCAAATTCTCTCCAAAGTTTGATCATCCAATGTGGAGTTCTTCAATACTGTTGCTGCGCGGTCTCCAGAAAGGAGCCCGTTGATAGGATCAAGACCGGAGAAGATCTCCCAGTACTTTGTAATTTCCCACTCTTCGAGTTTATTACTACTCATCGTTTCTGTCGGAAAGACTGAAGTGTCTATCTCTTTCAATGCAGATTAACTCTATATCAAATTCTGTAAACTTGTCATGTAGATGGGACCAGCATCCATACCATCCGTTGATGCTGGCTATCACCGCGCCGCATAGAGCTGATTCGGCCAGGCCAGCCACTCGTCGGGCATATATGCCGGCAAACAGCAACTTTCACTACATAATTGCAGCTTTGGATTGTGCTAAATTATCTCTCTTTTTGTATATTTAGAGATATATACAAGTTTTGTTCAATTTTGTTTTGAGTGATTTGAGTTCTCTATACTGGGTCTAGCAAATTCGCGGGTTGGACCTCGGTATCAGTTAATCTGTTTTAACTAAATCGTTTCGCGGCACTACTTCTTTGCAAGAACAGCAGAGATCTCTTTATGCGTCCATGCAGGATCGATAGAAGCAACTTTAAGCTGCATAGTTCATATGGGTCATTTCTACGCTACGTAAAGAGTACTAGTCGCAGTACAGAATCTTCGCATTTCGTCGGGACATTGTACGAATATCTTACACTTCATACTCTAGAAAAATATGCACATATGAAATTAGAACGAATTGGTGGCTCTTCGGATCAAGGTGTGGACTTACTTGGTAGATTCGAGTTCCCGAAGAAATCAAATGAAAAATTGGCTGGCAATGGGAGCATACCTGTGATTGTTCAATGTAAGGCTGAGAAGGACTCGAAGAAACCAGGCGCGCGGTATATTAGAGAGCTGGAAGGGACAATGCAGGCATCTGATACTGAATCAAGTAATGGAATTGCTGTTTTAGCTGCAAAATGGCCATTGTCTAAGCAAGCTATTCAGGCACTTGTGCGTTCACCTCGAGCTATGGCGTTTTGCCAAATCAATGAATCGCCTGACCAAGATGCTTCTAGTTTTGATGACTCGAAAGAGGCAAATGTCGGTGTATTGAAGCAATTTGTCTGGAATGCTTCTGCAGCACGTATACTTCTGGGGGCACGAGTGGTCCAAGCAGGTCGGCCTTCCGTAGGTGTTAGGCTACTGGTATCTTAATATGAATTCGTGGCATATTTGGTAGGGAAAGTAGTAGTAATCGGACCTCGGATAAATACATTTGCGATATATCGCTTATGTTTCAAACAGATAACATTGCTCTGTGGATGTGTATAAATAATATAATGAATCAACATGACATTTAAAAAAACACAATGATGCCTCCAAGGCCAGATACAAATGGCCAATATTCATTAATGCGGTGCACAATAGCAAAAAAATCATGTACTTCCCAGTGAAAAATACAACTACATATACAAGCATGCTTTAATAACATGACATCGGGTCACGCCCGCTTTAATATTCATTTTTGTTGTGGGAGCTCGAACTTAGTAAATCTGTAAAGCCCTTGTTAGCGTCAGAGTAAAGAATCGTGCTGTTGTGTTAGGCATACCTTCTTCTTCGCGTCAATACTAATTTTACCGGCACCGTTTGTCACCACGAGTAGTAGGCCACCGACAATAGAGAGTGTTTGAAAGTACTGCAAGTTATTAGCGAATTGAGGCTTGCATTGATATGGAAATGTAAAGTCTAACGCACCTCGTATTTCAAAAAGTCGCGATTAGGGTGATTCTTAGGGTACTGGCAGACAAAGAAATGTGCATGTTAGTTATGCCGGTGAATGATCAAATATGTATGAGCTACTCACAGTCCAAAAGTGGTTGATGACAATGTTAAACAAGCTGAGAATGACCACCAGTAGAAGCGCACTCAACCTTGTTTTGAATCCGACAACCACTAAAACACAAGCAAGGAATCCAACAAGGCCAACAAACACACGGCCAATGGTCCAACCTCCATATAAGACAAATCCCATAAAGAGGAACATGAGGAGAACCCTTCCTGCAAGTTGGAAATACATTTGCTTGTCCTTCTCATCAATTGAGGGCAGTCCTGCGAAGGCCATGCGGCGACGCGTGAAGGCATCGGACAGAACGATCATGAGTCCGCCAATAACGGATAGATTGCGCAAGAAGAAACGAAGTTCAAACACAAGACCATATCCGATTGCCTGGGACACAACGACACCGATCAAGGCGAGTACTGAGTGGACGGTGTACTTGCGGGCGATAACACAAGTAGCACCGGCCAGCATGGCGATGACGTTGAGAAATAGGAAGACGACGACTATCGGTCGCGGGATGTGACGGTAGCTGTAGAGATAGAAGACCTGGTCGGACCATTGAGTGATGATTCGGAACGCGTCCTCGATGAAGGTGGCGACGATAAGGAAGCGGCCGAGAGGCGGCAGGTAGGGCCGCACTGGGTCGGCGAACTGATCCATGATTGCCTCGACCCGCGAGCTCTGGATGCGCAGAGTCTCGAGAGGCGAGGGATCAGCGGTGGCGGCCGAGGGTCCGCGCGACGAGATCGAGATGGGCATGGAGTGGAACTGGCGCGAGGCCGTGCCGCGTATGGACATGGTGTTGTTGATTCGCGGGGCGGCGGGTCGTCGCGGTGCTTGCGATCTTCAGGGGGATGTGCCGCGGTGCAGGCGGACGCTGCCCGGGATCTGATAACGCGCCGGGAGTCTGCGAGGGACGCGTCTGGGCAAGAACGCGAATCCGGTGCTCCGGGGGAATGTAGAGCGCGGCGGGGCGGAGGCTGCAGGCAGACCCGTGATACTTGTGTATGCTGCGCGTGGTCGTGCGCGAGGACGTGCCGGTGTGCAGCGTGTACAGTACAATACAGTTATAACAGTATGTGGGCGGTACAGCCGCGCGCATTCTACTTACGCGTGTCAGCGCGCCGCACGGGTGCAGGAGACGGCGCAAGCGGCTTGTACCGGCCGCACTGTCAGCAAGCAGTAGCTTACCCGGCCCGAACCGGCCAGGGCTTTGTCCAGGTTCACTAGGGCTTGCTCTGTGACTGCGGACCGGTGCGGCGCGCTCTGCCCCGGTTCAACCGCCGCCAGCCCTGGTGCAAAGTCTGCACCGCAAGATCACGAAGTTCTGCAGCTTCCCCGACTCAGCAGTGAAGAAACTCCACCAAACGACGCCGTACGGATTCGCTTGGGAGACAGCACATTTGTCGACACTTCGTTTCTTTATACATCATTCACCATGAGCAGCAAAATCACCGTTTCCGGCGTCCGTGGCACCGTCCAGAGCCTCTTGGAGTACTCGCAGAACACCAAGAAGCGTAACTTCCTCGAGACCGTCGAGCTCCAGGTCGGCCTTAAGAACTACGACACCCAGAGGTATGTATTTCTCTCATCTGCAATGCTTGTGTTTTGTATTTCGCAGCAGACTCTAACTCGCTTTCCAGAGACAAGCGTTTCTCCGGTACCGTCAAGTTACCCCAGGTCCCCCGTCCCAACATGAGCATCTGTGTTTTCGGTGATGCTCACGATGTCGACCGTGCTAAGCACATTGGCATTGACGCCATGTCCGTTGACGATCTTAAGAAGCTCAACAAGAACAAGAAGCTCATCAAGAAGCTCGCCAAGAAGTACAATGCCTTCGTTGCTTCTGAGGTTCTCATCAAGCAGGTTCCCCGTCTCCTCGGACCCCAGCTCTCCAAGGCTGGTAAGTTCCCTACCCCCGTCTCGCACTCCGACGACCTCTACGGAAAGATTACAGAAGTCCGTTCCACCATCAAGTTCCAGCTTAAGAAGGTTCTCTGCTTGGCTGTCGCTGTCGGCAACGTCGACATGGACGAGGACCAGCTCATCACCCAGATCATGATCGCATCCAACTTCTTGGTTTCACTTCTCAAGAAGAACTGGCAGAACGTTGGCTCGCTCGTCGTTAAGAGCACCATGGGCCCTTCATTCCGTATCTACTAAGCTAGTTGTATAATAATAATACATATCTTATTTCTCATCATATTTAAAGACGGCCTGTTGTTTTTTTTTCTAGTTTGTGCGTATTATCTACTCCAATATGTGCATTCTGTCTTCGCATCTTGCTACCTGTACACTAAAAATGATGGAATACCCTGACTCTGTCTACGGTTGACTTCCCGATCTGTGGTTCAAATATACATGGTTCGTCCTATCCAACCTATATGCCATTAGACCGCTCCCCCTGAGTTGTGCCTGAGTTGTGCGTGAAATCATTAATGCTCAACTTAATCAATCTTGATAGAGCCGTAAATTTGTCTGATAAAGACGTAACTTGAGATGAATCCGATGGATCCTGTGAGAACAAACACGAGGAATGAAATGAGTAGAGAGTATCCCAGATAGAGAACATTGGATACGAATCCACCGAGTGATAGTTTGGAAACCCAGTACAGAATCGCATGTAAAAATACAAAGATAGAACATGCGCCTGCGGTGAAAAATGATCGCCATTGCCAGTTGTAGTTCTCGGAACAAAGAAGGAAGTAAATCATGAGAATTGTTACGGTGGCACAAGTCATAATCATGATTGCGTAGCAAAAGAAAAGGAATCCAAACATGTAGTACACTTTGTGGAACCAGATTGAATTCATGATGAAGTATAGTTCAACAAAAATTGCACCGAATGGCAAGATTCCAGAAAGAAGTAGGGACGGAACCCAACGTAAATATACTGGCTGTTCTGGAATCTGTCGAGGAATTTGGTTTGTGCGGACGGGAGGGTCAAGAGCAGGCGCCTTGAATCCAAAGTACGAGCCTGCAGCTGAGAGGGGTACCGAAATCACGAACCAGATCACTATAAGAGCAATCATTGTTCCGAGTGGGACAGCACCGGATGATTCAACTGCAATCAAGAAGAAGTTCAGGAAGAAGAATGTTAAAAACACGATTCCTGGAACAGCAAGAGGTGTAGCAATAACAACAGTTTTCCATGCCTCGCCTCCGAAAGTTTTATAAGCACGCGCGGACACATAACCTCCAATAAATCCAAAAAGAGTATAAAGGATAATCATGATTGTACCTAATGCTCCACGACTGGAAGGCGATAAAAAACCTAACATGGCAAACGCAATTGTAACACCCACCATGACGAACAATTGCGCACCGCCACCAAGAGCAACCGACAGAATCAAAGGATGCTTGGGGCTTCGGAAAACGTCGCCATGAACTAACTTCCAACCTGAATCCTCTTGGACGTCCTCGTTCAGATCAAGCTGGTTGTAACGAGCAATATCCTTGTGCAATGTTCTGAGCAAGATCATACCAACCATACCAGTTAAGAATACCACAACGATGGATGAGTTGATGAGCGAGAACCAGTGAATACGCGGATCAAAGACGTGAAGATATTTGTCCCATCGGGTTGCCCAAGCAGTTGTGGAAGGTGTCCAGAAGACTGAGTATGTGAATGTGACAGCGGTGTTGCCATCGCGGTTGAGAGCGACGCGGTCGGTTACTGCGCAGTTTTGAACCTCGCCAGCAGCGTCTTCGACGGTGCGACGCGACGATGGCTGCACAACAACACCAACAACGCGGAACTTGCCCTCGCGAGTTTCGTGGTATTCGATGAAAATGTCGTGGTGGTTGTTGAGGTAGGGATTCTTGTCCTCGCCGACGGAGCCGAGTTCGAAACCGACGGAGTAGAACTTGGTGTTGGAGACCTCGTCGACCTTGACACGAGCGGCAGGAAGACCGTCAATTAGCCAATTGACGGCATAATCGTTGCGGATCCGGCGGTTGACGAATTTGGCGGCGCGTGGCTCGTAGACAGAAGAACACAGAGTCTTGCAGGTCTCATTCTTGAGCATACGCAGATCAAAAGGAGAGTTGAAGATACGGTCGCCAAAGAGGATCGAACCTAGGGACTCTGCCTGTTTGCGCATACCATGCTGAGGGGCACAGAAGTGGAACGCGGGATGATAGTCTGTGGCAAGCGGGTGTGATGTTAGCAATTGTGATGGAGAAGTGCAAGGGCGTATAGAATGTGCATATGCGTATGGGGGCGGTGGGGTGGAGCGTACAATCGTAAGAGAGAACACTGCGCAGCTGCTGGTCGTTGGGGTCGAGAGCTGGAGTGAGGCGATTGACGAGCAGAGGCACCGGATCATTCTCTTCGTAGTCTGTGGGCGCGACACCAGGGAGGTAGAAGGCGCGCACGAGAGAGGCGTGCAGCGCCAGGAGCAGCAGGGCGGCCAGGCGCAGCTGCATCCTGACGGCGGGCGGTGGACGCGCTAGAGGTGTGGCCGCGGAGTAGCGGAGAAGACGCGTCGGGGTCAAAGTCGCGAAAGGACGCGGATAGGGGGGGCAGTGGCGGCGGAGCGGTGATGGCGATACAGATCAGGAGTTGGCGGTGAGCCGGACGTCGCCTTGTCGGTTCGTCGCAGATCGCGCGGCGAGTAGTCGAGCACGAAGCTCGGAGGCTGCAGCGTCGCACGTCGGAGCCGCCAGGCGCATCCGCGTGTCCGCCGGGTAAGCGCCGGGTAACGGCGGTACGGGCCCCAGTGCTGTGCTTACGTTTGCTCGACCGTCGACTCGACTTCTGTGGCCATGGGCCTGCTTCTCGCGCTTCCTCTCTACTCTGCGGGAGCTGCTAGATGACGATTGACCAACTCATACTGGTCTAGTGCGTTGATAGGATAACACGAAACTTGAAATAGGCAGATTTTACATTGTAGATTAAATTTTATTATATGATTGGATATACTTTGAATAACTTAACAATCAGATGATTCTATGATTTAAATTTTGAGACAGTAACAAACAGATTATATTTTGGTATGGCTATTTAAATAAGCCCGTAACATTAATTCATCAAACATTCCCATTCCCAAGAACATGTGCGGCACGCCGGCTCGCAGAGATGCATAAAGTTATATATATATATATATATATATATATATATTATATACATATTATGTACATTTTCCAAACAAAAAACGCTGACTTCTTCCGTCCTTTTTTGTCATTGTTACTTGACATACGGAATCAAAATCTTACGATATTTTGGATATTGTGAGCCAAATTCCTTCTTATAGCTTTCGTGGCGACGTACCGCACGACGCCACATTTGAACTGCACTAGCAGCCAGAAATAAAAATGACGCAAAGCTGCGAGTAATCAAAGTAATCACTATCCAAGCTATAATTTCAAAGAAATAGTTTGGACATGAAACCCAATCAAATCCGTAGCCTTTTGGCATAATCCGTCGACGACCATCTCTGATTGAACCAATATTCATTCGAATTCTTCGAGACAGAGCTTGATGAACAGGCATAGTTTGCTCGTCAAGATTTTGCGGTTGTTGAAGTTGTTCTTGTTGCTGAAGTGATTGTGGAAGATCATCATTCGATGATTGTGCAGATGAGCTACCGGAAACAGTTCCACCACGGCGACGACGAGTACGTGCTAAATATGGTGATCTCTCGAGTTGAACTGCATGATGACTTGCAAGCATTAAATTGTCGACGGTTGCATTGTGACGTAAAGCTGATCGTTTGGACTTACGAGGGTATCGAAGACGAATGCTGGCGAGAATAAGATGAGTCTCAAAATTCGAGAGTTCGGCAAAGATCCAAAGTGCTGCAAGGAAGTAGAGACTTGTTTGTTCTGCTTCAAGACTGGCTTTAAGGTCATCGTAAGAGCCGTATGAAGACTCTTGCGCGGTCAATGAAGACGATAAAATCTCTGACCCATCCGAGGCAGAAGTATTGCCAACCATTAAAAGCGCATCATAACCGGAAGGATAATATACAAAGTAAGCCATGAAAGCGCCGGAAAGTAGCCAATAGTGAAATAAATAGACGTAGAATGAATAAATCGAAACCGTAAGACGATGGAAAACATGGACAAATAAGGTCTCAAACATTCGTTTGGCGAAGTGAAGAGAAATGAGAGTGAATGCAAGGATTTGCGACTGAGTGTGCGGAAATGCCATACCGTAGATTGCACGCTGGCAGTAGTAACAAGTGGCATGAAAAGCAAGTGGACCGGAATATGCTGCAAGAAGGAGTGCACGACGATTAATTTGAAAGCCAATGTCGCGCACATTGATGCGCGTACCGTCATGAACTTTGTAGGTGCTGAGAGTCGTTTCAGGATTCATAGAGATTGTTCCAGCAGCAGCGGAAGTTGCAGAGCCGGCATTAGTCTGAATAGTTAAGCGTAGCCGAGATTTGGGCACGCGAGTATCATTCTGGATGAGATCAAGAAGGTCGTCAACCAAAGCAGTGTCGCGGTCAATCTCGACGGTGGCGGACAGCCGCGAAATGGCACCGCGCGGTGCTCGCAGAAAAAGGAGCACCATCGTGGACCGAGATTGCAGCTGCTTAGTTTTGGGGCGCAAGCAGCAGTTGGTTCCCGGATCAACGGGGTGTGGAAAAGACGAACAGAAAAAAGAAGAAGAGGAGCGCAACAATGAATTCCACAAGCGAAGTGGAAATGTTAACTGCGCCGCTACGCGAAAGCTGGCCGACCGATACGTACGATATATTTCGCGAATGTGCAATTTTGCGGAGGAGTCACGTGAATGAGCACGTGACGGGGCAGAGGCTATTTTGTGTACGGTACCGTACAGTACAGCGAAGAGAAGCCGCCTCTTATCGCCATGCAGCGCTCCAGAACGTCTGCTGGAAATGCTGGAGTTGAGTTGTGGAATCGATCAGGATGGGGTGCACGGGAGCACTTCTCAAGAGCTGCAGCGCACCAGGATCCCTAAGCAAGCCACAATTCTACAAATACGCTGCAAGGGCAGACACAGTAATATGGTAGTCAATGTAGATGGATGAATTATATAAAATTAACAACAAAACCAAAACTCCTTTCAATTAGATAAAAACATGCAGTGAAAGCGCAGTACACGACGCGGTCAGCATGGTGGAAATGAAATAAAACGAATCAAAATCCGGTTGCGCAGAAAAGCACGGTGGAATCAACAAGCGCGTATAAGCGAGAAATCGTGACATCTAGTACCATGTATGTGTTGTGTATGATCGATGCAGAAGACAAAACGAAAGGTGCGGACAGAGTAAATGCGTGAGAGAAGAGCGTAACAGAAACAAATCGTCTAAGGTCCGGATCTAATATGACGTGGGCTCTGAGTAGAAAGTGGAGGTTGAGGTAGGCTCGTAGGTCGAGTATGACGAGTAGTAAGAGTAGTAGTATTCGCCGGAGTACATCTCGGTGATGTTGACACGGCGTGGGATGTCGTGGGTGGAGCGGAAGTAGGAGTAGTCTGAGTAGCCACGGATGAGGACGAGGCAGAGAGTGACGGTGACCATGGCGAAGATGGCTCCAAGGAGAAGTGAGAAGACTGGGCGCTTGCGACGGTTGGTGGTGACGACGGAGACAGCCTTCTCAGTAATGGAGTAGGACGAGTAGTCCTCACCGAAGACGGTGCGGACGGCCGAGGGGTTAACGGCGTAGGGGTTCTCGGGCGAGGCAGCCGATGACTGGTAGCCGTCAACAAGGGGGGATTGCTCGTTCATGGTGTTGTAGTTCGAGGCCATGGCTGTGGAGAACGGGGAGCTGCTGGAGACGACGGGGAGTGGCGATGGCAATGGCGATGAAGGCGAGGACTGCGAGTAGAAGAGAGCAGGAGGCGTAGCCGGGAAGCGGGTTAGGGCTGGGCGAGCGCGCAGGGTACGGGGAAGCGATGGAGTTCTGTGGAGCGGCGGAGGCGGACACTGAACAGCAGCAGTATAGTGCAACGCCCGGCGGTCCAGATCGCGGGGCACGGCGCACTATATAGCGGGCCCCGGGCCCTGCTGGTCTGCCGTTTCGGCGCGCTGGATCTCGCGGTGCCGGCGTCTGCGCTGCCGGTCATTGGCTGCGCGCGCCGTATACGCCGGCACGTGCCTGTCCCGCTGTCCTTCTGCGCTGCCCGGCCTGCCCGCGCCGCACACGTGCCCTCGTCCGCCGCGCCCTGCCCGTGTTTACGCTCGACCAACACGTCTCCGCTGGAACGCGTCCAATGGGGCAACTCGTACACACGCGTTGCTCGTCTGCGCGCGCGGTGCTGGTGTTCAATATCGCGTCGCATCCTCTGAGCAAGCCGCGAACTCGCGCCTTCGCCGCTGGCCACCATGGCCACTGCTGCGCACTTCCAGGATCATGTCGACGACCGCGAGGCCTCGCGCAAGCTCGTCGCGGCTCTCTCGGCGGACCCGTCCTTCTCGCGAGCATTACCCGTGGCCTCTGATCTTCTTCCTGACGCTTTAGTTGCCAGCAGGTTAGATTCGTCTGGTTCGTCTGACTCTCAATACACTCTCGCAGACATCAATGTCTTACGATCCATTGTTCTTCATGCGCTGCGGTCTCGCGACTCATCCGCCTCTGACAGCTTCGTCACCATATTCAAGTCCTACGAAACTGTTCTACGCCGCAACCGTCTTGATTCCGCGCGCGATTCGTTTTACTTCAAGCTACTGGTAAGGCTATGTCGCGCATCTGGCGATTCTTGGGCTGATAAGTTCAACAGTTTGCTCCAGGTATGTATTTTTTTCTTTTTTCTTGTTCGTTTCGCTTAATGATCTAACTTGTCTCTCTTCTCAGGACATAAGTTCTCATATAGTCGACGTCCGTTCAGATCTTGACGCTCGATACCACTCTTTTCTTTCAACTCTGCTACATCGTCGCTTCCAAGAATGGCGTGCAAAAGCTTCCTCATCTCGCTCAATCCACGCGGACTTGCATCGTCTAGCCGATAAGTACGACCGAACAGCACTGTTAACACAAGCTCTTGATCTCTGGACCGACAAGCTGCGCTCTTTTACCGGGCGAGAAAAATCTGTACGCGACTACTGCAATGCAAGTCTTAAGCTTGGTATTTTTAGTGCGTGGAAAGAAAAGGCTCGATTGCGTGCTCAAGAGGATGACGATCGACGTGTTCGTGAATTTGCTCTAAGGTCTACAATTTCAAAATGGTATCGAGCTACAGAAGCATCCGTTGAGAAATCTGAAAAGCTGGCTGTGTGTGAGCACACAGTGTTTCCTCAAGCTATCAAGCGTGCTAGATTTCATGCCTGGTTCCGAAAGACTCTGCTTGTGCGGGCACAGATTTACTATGATACCTCTCTGGCTGCTCGCCAGCTTGATACTTGGCATAATGCACTGTTCGAATTGGATGAAATGGCAGTGCGTGCGGATGAGCTTTCCCGCATCTCACTTCTTTCTCGCCCATTTTCCAGCTGGAAACTTAAATCACACGAACAGACAAGTCGAGAAACTATTGCGGTATCATTCAACAATCGACTACTTATCCGCACGAAATGGGAACTGTGGAAAAAACAACAGACTCTTTCTAAACGTTTGTTTAACTTTTCTCTTAACCATGACGTGTCTCTTGCCGTCTCGATGATTGGAAAATGGGCCGCTGCCACTGAACTATCTGTTACTGCTGGCATACAATATCGCAAGCAATTAGCGACTCGTTATCTTAAGCGAATGCGTGAGTGTCTACGCGAACAGCTCTTGAAGAGGGCAATTTTGAGACGTCGGGCGAGGAATATTATGTATAACTGGGTTCTGCGTGAGCGAGAATGGTTAGTTGTATGTGTCAAAGAACGTCGCCTTGTAAAGCAGGCTCTCGCTGTATGGTTGGATAATGCAGGAGACCGTATTACACGGGATGATGAAGCTTCTTTAATTATTTCAAATCAAATTAATATTCGCGTCGCCAGTACGTCTATGAACACATGGCGAGCTAAACTTCAAGACTTAGAGGTATTATATGAGATTGCTTGCGAACAATATGAGCAGCAATTGAAAAAGCAAGTTTTTGCGCAGTTTGTGAAAAGAGCAAGTGATATACAAGAGATGTACGAATTTGCTGAATCTATGAGTGTGAATCATGCTGTCCAGCAGGCTACAAATATTTGGGTTGAAGCACTACAGCGGCGAAGAGCTCAGAAATCGGCCATGGTTAGAGCAGAAGCCCATTTCAATTCTACAGTTCTTCAAAAAACTATTCGAATCTGGAAAGATCACGCTCAAAAGTTACGCAAAAAAAAACGCGAGGCTCTTCTGAAGCAGTTTATAAATGATAGTAATACTCGGCTTTTGCAAGGTGCCATCCAAAATTGGACTGCTCATACTGAGGCTGTCTTGGATATGTCATTGGCGGCTGATGACCAGTACCAGGACAAGACACTACGGTCCGCATTCGCGCATTGGTTAGTTCTTTCTCGGCAGCGATTAGGTGAGCTGAAGACGAGCGAAGAGTATTACGACAACAAGATTGTATCTTCAGCACTCTCGAAATGGCGTGTCAAAGCGGCTCGTTTGGAGAGGATGAGAAAAGAAGCTGATGCCGTACATGAGATCAATCTGTTGCTTCAAGCACAGAGTAAGCTTCGTCTTTGGAATGGAAGCCTACTGCGTATGAGGATTCTAAATGATGCTGCAACTGTATTTCGGCAGAAACGTCTCTTATCTAGAATGCGCTCTTTGTTAGAGGATTGGAATGATCAGGCGCGTATGCAAATAGATCGAAGGTATAGTCAACAAGCGTCAATACAAGATATGGAAGACACAGCGTCAGATACTGCATCTGATAGTACTGTGCTGCCAAACGATTCTGTTCAATATACACCAACGCGGCCTTCTTTGAGGTCACCGAAACTGTTTACCCAAAGACTTTCAGGTGCTTCATCCATTAGCGGCATGTCAACTCTTATGTCAACTCCATCAAATTCAGCACGTGATGGTTCTGTACAAGGTCTAGAAGGTGTACATGGTCATAATGTCAGCAGATGGTCACGCTTACGAAATAGTCCCTTGTATGAAGGTCGTCGGCGGCTATTTGTTACTCCCAGAACTAATAGTAATTCTAGTGGAGATGTCGGACGCACTATTTAATTCGTATTTATATCGTGTATTTTATGTAACGTATTTTATTATTAACAGGAGTTTTGGGGATATTTTGGAAGTCTTAATGGAGTTTTGTGTATATTATATTATGAGCTGTATATTTTAATCTAATTTACTTATGTATCCCTGTTTAATAAGTAGAAGGAAACGCACTGAGACGTCCACCGTCAACAACTAAAGAAAGGCCGGTGTTGTATCCACCAGCTGCAGATGCAAGATATAAAATTGCACCTCCCATTTCAGGTTCCTTACCAACGCGACCAAGCGGAATAACAGACTTCGTGACAGTGGGAGACACAACCTTATTATTTTCATCCAATTGACCTTTGTTTGCGCTGTTCATTTGAGATGGGAACATACCTGGCTGAATCATGTTGACGCGGATATCGTACGGAAGCATGAAAGTTGCAAGCATTTTTCCAAGATGAGTAGTTGCTGCCTTGGTTACATTATAAGTCATTGAGAACGGAGTAACACGCATATAACTGGCAATTGAACTAGTAATGACAACTTGAGAAGTTGGTGCCTCAGGGTTAGCACGAGTTTTGTTGGCAATATCGAGCAACTCAAGGAAGGCAACGGTAGTGTAAAATGCAGCAGTCACATTAACAGAGAATGTCTTTGCCCAATCTTCTTGAGATTTTTCCATAAAGAACTTAGAGAGTTTGACAACATCAGTCTTTTCTTCCTCACTGTAGTTCATCATAGGCTCGCTCATAATACCAGAATTGACAACTAACAAGTCAACTTTGCCGGATTTCTCCTTGATCTCAGTTGTGGCTTTTACCAAATCCTCTTTGGATGTAACATCACATTTGATCGCATACATCTTTCCAAACTTGGCGTAAACCTTGGTAGCATTCTCCAAAATATTAAGACGACGGCCTAAAATATATACAATAGCACCATTGTTCTCCAAAGCGGTGGCCATCATAAGACCAATACCTATCGATTTCTAATCAGTCCAATTGTGTGACTCACGAAGACAGTTGTTCTTACCTGTACCGCCACCGGTGATAACGCAGACAAGACCTTCGACGCCGAAAACAGAACTAATGGAGAGGTCGGCCATTTTCAATCAAATTGAGGTTAACTATTTATTTGGAAGCTGGTCGCTGGATGAATTGTGCTGAATCGCAGGCAATCAATAGAGGTGAAATCGGTGAGACTAGTATAAAGTACCGGGACATCCTCTGTTCTTACGTATATATATGATAACGGAATTTTGCGGCCTTGCATGTGCGGGGATTCGCGGGTATAGTTCTGAAACTATATGTCCGCAAGCGCCGCCACTCCCTGTATCGTATAATTGCATTAATTTTACTTACTGTATATATATGTCAGTCATTACATGCGTAGAAATATTTAGGTGCATTTAGACAGGTGATAATTAATTTAACTCGTATGAATTTACGTCTTTATATACACAGCCAACTACAGTATATAATGATCTAGTTATACCTACGCAAAATCTCCTGTTCTATTTGTGGGAAGATCACATCTGAAGTATCGCCTGCGACGCTCCAAAACGCTTCTTTGTTTAAACTCTTGTAATATTCTATCAGTGGTTCAGTTAATTTGGCGTATTCTTCCAATCGTTTCTTGAAAATCTCCTATCATTTGAGTTAGTAATTTATTGAAGAGTCACTATTAAACTTCAATTCTATTACTCACCGGATCATCATCGGGGCGTTTTGTTAGTGGCTCTCCGGTGACATCGTCTCTTCCTGCAACTTTGGGAGGATTATATGACAAATTATAGACTCTTCCCGATGGCACATGCACAAATCGATCTTCAATGCGCCCAAGAATTACTGAGCTCGGAACTTGAAGTTCAACAATAAGATTTAGTTTGCATCCATTAGGTTCAAGGATTTCTGTATTCAATAGCTCTGCTTGAGGTTGTGTTCGAGGAAATCCATCTAGTAAGAAGCTTGATTCTTTATTTAACCATTCACGAGCTGATAATTCATTCGAAATCAATCCTGTCATGATCTTGTCGGGGAGGAGTTTACCCGCCTTGATTATCCCTGCGGCCTCGAGTCCTATATTTTCACAGTCAGTCAAACATCCAAATAATCCAAACACAAAAAGCTCACCAATTGCTGACTTTGCATTAATTTCTTGTCTTAAAAGATCACCTGATGAGAGACCTGGTATGCTGAATCGCTTCAGCACTCGCGAAGTCATGGTACCTTTGCCAGATCCGGGTGGCCCTAGGAGTAACACTCGAGCAGCCTGAGACAGCATCTTCGCTAGTGTCTTTATTATTCAATTGATCGGTATAACTACCAACAAGATATTGGTAGCTGTGAGTAGGCGACCAGCGCTTTCTCTCTTACCGCGACTGGATCGGGCGAATCCTTAATGGTCGATGAATGATGGCATTTCCACGATTGAGGATTAATGTACTGTACTTGTAACTCTGTAAGCTGCGAACAGCGGCACTCAAAATGAAGCCGCAACCGTTGAGGCTTTCTAGAGTGAGTAGGGTAGGGGTTTTTGATCTGTTGGGAGAAAACTGATCAGGGGCTTGTGCGACTTCAGTGTCAGCATATATGCTGTCTCGTGGTTGGCAGGTTTATCTAGGCCCCGACCGATTATCACGTCGCAAGTATATCGCTGACGTACGAGTCCTCGTTTCATGCGTCTTCCTTTATATTTTTGCATTGCACTGTAATTCGGTTTGCAGTTAATAAATTTATTTATATAAGTCATCTAGAATTATTTGGATTACTTAGATCATGTTTTCGAAAGGTGGCAATCCTTTTGGCCGTGGCTCGCCTGCTCCGTCAAACAGCAGCGGTAGCTTTGGCAAGGTCGTACCTACACCGTACGATACACCTGGATTCTCTGGTGGCGGTTATTCAAGTGGAGGCAGTGGAAGATCTCATGTTGTTCGGATTATGACATCGCCAACGAATGAGCTGGCTTTGTCGAACCGTTTGATCGTGTCGCCACAGGAGTTCCGGTCTGATCAATATGTGATTGTCGATGATCAGTTTGTCTTCATGACAAGGTATGTCGTAAATTTTCATCCAAGTCTGTTTGATTTCAATCCTAATATTTTAACAGAGCTGAAGCCATGAGCCCTGGAACAGCCGGTGCTTCCGGTGTCCAGCGTGAGTGGGCAGGCTGGTCCCTTGGACAAGAAGTAAATGTTGCACCATACGACCCTTTTGTTGCTGGTGGCCAAGTATACATTGGATCGCTTGATCTTGAAATTGGATTTAACAGCAGAAACAAGATCTCTGAGCAACAATACGATCAAGATGAATTGGCCAAGTGGTTCATTACCCTCTATCACGATCAGATTCTTGCTCCTGGCCAAAGAATGCTTATGGACTACAAAGCCATGCTTTTCAAAATTATTGTGCGTTCGGTTCAACTGGTTGATCTCGGCGAAAAATCTCAAGGCTCGTCGGGTCCAGTTGGTGGAGCTCACCCAAGTATTCGAGGTATTCTCACCAATCAAACCCAGATCAACTTTTTCAAAGCGTCAGACTCTCCAATCAAGCTTAAGGCATCAGCGAAGCGACCTGCTGCCAATGCTATTATTCAACCAAACTTTAAGTTTGAGGATATGGGAATTGGTGGTTTAGATACCGAGTTTTCTGCAATTTTCCGTCGTGCGTTTGCTAGTCGTATCTTCCCTCCTGCTTTAGTCGAGAAGCTTGGAATTCAGCATGTTAAGGGTATTTTGTTATTCGGTCCACCAGGTACTGGTAAGACACTTATGGCTCGCCAAATCGGTAAGATGCTTAATGCTCGCGAACCCAAAATTGTTAACGGTCCTGAAATTCTCAGTAAATACGTTGGTCAGTCTGAGGAGAATGTGCGAAAGCTCTTTGCCGACGCAGAGAAGGAATACAAGGATAAAGGTGATGAATCTGGTTTACATATTATTATCTTTGATGAGCTGGATGCTATTTGTAAATCTAGAGGTAGCTCGCGGGACAGCACTGGTGTCTCTGATTCAGTTGTCAATCAACTTCTTTCAAAGATGGATGGTGTTGACCAGCTGAACAATATTCTCATCATCGGAATGACCAACCGCATGGATATGATTGATGAAGCTCTTCTTCGTCCTGGTCGTCTTGAAGTTCATATGGAAATTTCATTACCTGATGAAGGCGGTCGTCGTCAAATTCTCAAGATCCATACAACAAAGATGCGTGATAACAAAGTTATGGAGAAGGATGTTAACATTGATGAACTTGCAGCATTGACAAAGAATTTCTCTGGTGCTGAGTTGAATGGTTTAGTTAAATCTGCAACTTCATTTGCATTTAACAGACACGTCAAAGTTGGTACAGTTGCTGGCGTATCTTCTGATATCGATAAACTTAAAGTCAACCGTCAAGATTTCTTAAGCGCTCTTGATGAAGTTAAGCCAGCATTTGGTGTCAATGAAGAGGAATTGGCTACATGTATCCAAAATGGTATTATCAAATACTCTCCACATATTGAAAGTATTTTGTCTGAAGGTACATTATATACCGAGCAGGTACGCAAGTCCGAGCATACACCTCTTGTGTCCGTGTTATTACATGGACCCTCAGGCGCTGGAAAAACTGCACTTGCTGCAACAATTGCTATGGCTTCTGGCTTCCCATTTATCAAATTGATTTCACCCGAAGCAATGGTTGGTTACAGTGAATCACAGAAAGTCGCTACTATCAGCAAGACATTCAGCGATGCTTACAAGTCACCACTTAATGTTGTTGTAGTCGATAATATTGAACGTCTTGTTGATTGGGTTCCTATCGGCGCAAGATTCTCTAACTCAGTTCTTCAGACTCTTATGGTTCTTATGCGCAAACAGCCACCAAAGGGTCGTCGTTTATTGATTCTAGCAACAACTACTGAACGAAGTGTTCTTAATCAAATGGATCTCTTAAACACATTTGATGCTCAAATTGGAGTTCCTAACGTGAGCAATGCACAAGAACTTTCACATATTTTAGAAGAAGCAGGTGTTTACGGAAAAGATACAGCTACATCAAAAGGCCGTGAGAGAATTTCATCAATTATTAGAATTCTTGGTGACCAAACTCACACTCAAGATATTGGTGTTGGCGTTAAAAAGATTTTATCAAATGTCGAAACTGCTCGACAAGATGTGTCGTTTGATGATCGATTTGTTGAACTTATGAGTCGATCTGTTAGTGAACGGATAGTTTGAAATGCCGTACAGTAAGAATCAAGTATATTGAGTTTGTTTGTAAAAGTGTGCATAAATAGAACAGAAGTTGAATGTATCTTGCAGATTATAATAGATGTACCGTAGAGTCGTAGGAGTTACAGTGTATAGAAGATGTACGTGCACAATTTCAGTGATTGGATTTTCTTTCCGGTAGAGCACCAAACCCTTGAGCTACCGCAATGTCTACATTCTCACGTGCGGCGCATCTCGTGAACGCAACCCGGCACCCCGCAGCTGGTAAGAGAAAGATGATCAACGAGCCGAATCAAAGAAAAAATATCAAATGCAGTAGTTAAAAAAGAATGTTTGCTTTATTTTTTAATAGGAGAAGTGGAGGGCCTTCTGAAACTGCTGCTATACAAAGAGATTCGACTTTAATCTCAAATAGAAAGAGTATTCCTAAGAGCCGAGTTGGGCAAATTGACGCCGAGAGTCTTGATGGAGAGTTATTCTCGATACTTAAAGCACAAATAAGTGACGCTTCCAAGTTTGTTAAAGTATGCCTACTGTTTGGAATGATTTGTGATGCACTGGCTAACAAAATATTTGAATCATAGCGCCAGGTATTTGAAGAATATTCTGCTGAGTTTGAAGTTCTATTGAAATTAGTTCTGTTCAAAGTGACGATTTGGGATCATTCTGCAAGTTATGGAGAATTACTACAAAATCTTCGAATAGTAAGTGCGAATAGATCGAATGGAATATTACGACAACCATCAAGGTTTCAGAAATTATTGCTGGGCTTAGGAGTTGTGTTTGGTGATTATACTTTACAGACGTTTAAGTTGATGCTTGATAAATTACAACAGGATGAAGAGACAGACGAAGATGATGAAGGAACTGTACAAGGGAGTGATCAGAGATTAAGGCAGAAGAAGATTCGTCTATTAGCAGTATTGCGTACTGTGCTAACGAAGTCAGAAGCAACATATGCAGTCTTGAGCTTTATAAACTTTATTGTCTTTTTAAGAAGAGGAAATTATCCAAGTTTATTAATGCGATTTCTGCGATTGAAATTAGCACCATCGTCAAGAGCGCTTTCTAGAGAAGTAAGTTTTGAATTTTTAAATCGTCAATTGGTTTGGCAGGAAATGACTAGCTTCTTGGTTTTTGTGTTACCGTTACTACATATTCCGCATTTGAGAAAAAGAGCTGCTAGAGGGATATCTGCAGGATTGACTCAAGTGAACAGATTTTTGTCTCCTGCTACTCAATTTGATAAGGAAGTGGAGAAAGATAATGCAGCAGCAGCTCAAGGTCCATTATACTTTTTACCAGAAAGAATTTGTGCCATATGTTATCAACAGGACTCAACAACGAGCTCAGCAGCAGTTACCAAAACTGCTACAGCATCTGCCACAGATGTGCACAATGAGGTTACAAATCCATATACTGCAAAAGAATGTGGTCACGTATATTGTTATGTATGTCTTGTTACACAAATTCAAGAACAGGAAGGAGAAGGTTGGTCATGTTTACGATGCACAACCAATGTAACGGCAGCTGTTCCATGGAGTGATGTTGAACCTCCAGAGAGGGCAAGAGCTGAGGATGACAGTACAAAGTTGGAGACCGAGATAGAGAGTGCAAGTAATTGATTGGAAATCAGGATCATAGTGGGATGGCGTTCTTGTTTTGTGGATTCATTTTTGAGCATGTAAAGATGCCTCTGCTCGGGTTCAGGCTATCGGAGTTAGTATGAATTTAATTGTAACTATACAGTAAATTGTATACAGCGTAATTTCCAACACCATTCGTCGTATAGATAGTGACATCACACATATTTTATAGCTTAGCATTGTTCGTTCTTGGATGGCATTGCTCACTTGAATGCGATAGTGCGGCTCGACCGATTTCACAGAACTGATGATGGACACGTAAGATCGAACATGTTTATCTGGACCACTTTCTCAGTTTGACGAATGTGGCATACAATTGCAATT
The DNA here is from genome assembly GCA_030568365.1 of Myxozyma kluyveri. Taxonomy (NCBI): domain Eukaryota; kingdom Fungi; phylum Ascomycota; class Lipomycetes; order Lipomycetales; family Lipomycetaceae; genus Myxozyma; species Myxozyma kluyveri. Next base: position 42,496 of record JAJLTX010000083.1, read on the forward strand.
GCGCAATGAGTTCAGTATTTGGAATAGTGTGGTGTACGTTTTTGACAGTGAGCTATGTCGGAGTGCTTTATTTACGATCATCTACACGGCCATCGGCAACTCAGAGTCGAAATGATCTTGAGGTTGTAAAAGGCCGAGTTCTCGCAATCCTAGCAAGCACAGCAGTGTGTTCAATACTGACAGCATGGATTCTGGACGACTTTTCACCTCCTGCCTTGATTATGCCGCCTTATACAGCACTTCTGTTACGAATGATACCGTTACCATCAATAGGGGTGATCTTCTCAGCCGGTATCCTTCTTCCTTCAATTCTGTTTGCTGGTCCATTGGTGGATAAGCTGATCTACGATGACGGATGGCGTGAATTCCCAAGGAATGTCCATGAAGTATTTTCTTCTTGGCTTAGCTTTCGTGATTATATTGCGGTAAGTTCTTACTACTTGTTTTATTTTGTACCACTCTAACAGCATACAGGGACCATTCACAGAGGAACTTATATTTCGAGTTTGTATAATCAGTATACAACTATCATGTCGAATGACGCCAGTTAAAGCAATTTTCATATCACCCTTATATTTTGCAACAGCTCATATACATCATGCGTATGAAGTTTACCTTCATTTTCCGAATAACATTTCATTTGCAATTTCATCATCAGCTGTTCAATATGTTGTAACTACACTTTTTGGATGGTATGCTGCCTTTTTGTTTCTACGAACAGGTAGCTTCTGGATCCCATTCATGACGCATGCTATGTGTAATAGTTTAGGAGTTCCAAAAGTTGGAGCAAGATTCGATGGACCGATTTGGAAAACGTATTTGTACCACGGATTACTAGTTGGTGGACTTATAGGGTTTATTGCTTGTCTTTGGCCATTGACCGAATCGTCGAGATCTATAATGTGATGATGTACAATATTAGATTTTATATATAAATTATGACATGGCTATGAATATAAATATGATACACAGAACCGATGAATCAAACTCAACTGATTCCAGCGGCTATAGCAGGCTGACATAACCGTGCAACACAACCAGATAACTGAAGTAAAGTACCAACACCATCAAGGATACGCATGTGCGTGAAACCAATTTCTTTGATATACTCTAGCCTTTGATCTTCAGTTAAACCGTCAACGGTTTTCACCACTCGAAACATGGTTGAAATAATATCAACAGCACTGTAACCTTGATCCCAGAGCTTTCCACGAAGAACGTCAAGCGCCGATGAGATGTCCCCACGCTGGCAAGCAAGAATTACACTCTGAACATCAGCTGGATGTGGTGTATCGACGATATGCCAAACATTATCTTCTGAGACATAGCCGAAACCTGCGACTGTGGATTGTAGATTGTTGATGGCCTGACGCATATCTCCTTCCGCGGAGAAGACCAGTGCCTGTAAACCTCCATCATTGTATTTGACATCTTCCGCCTTGGCAATCTCTAGTAGTCTATGCAGCACTTGTTTGTTGTTAAGACGCGCGTACCTCAGAATAGCGCAACGAGACTGTAATGGTTCGATAATTTTGTTGGATTGATTACAGGCGAAAGCAAATCTTGTGGTTGAAGCGTAGAGCTCCATTGTTCGCCGAAGAGCCTGCTGAGCTTGTGCTGTCATACTATCTGCTTCATCAAGAATTACAATTTTCTGCCGACCCGGTGGAAGATTAACATGTTTTTGCGCAAAGGCTTTGATTCTGCTTCGAACCACATCGACACCTGTGAAGTAATTGTCAGATATGATCCAGTAGTCGCTGATTAAGGATTAACAAGATATTTACCTCGCTCGTCGGATGCGTTCAGTTCAAGAACGCCCTCCTTATAACTGTCTCCTAAAAGTTGTCGCGCAAGACACAGTACTGAGGTGGTTTTACCAATACCGGGCATACCCTGGTGGAGAGTTGATCAGTACTGAATTTGAAAAGCATTTGACGAGTAGGTGAATGATCTTACCGAGATGATCAAGTGAGGCATGTTTCCATCCCGAGCAATGATCTTGAGACGTTCAATGGTCTCATCGTTACCGACGACATCGTCGAGATATACTGGTCTGTACTTCTCGACCCTGGAGTGCAAGAATTTGAAGTTAGCAAGCTGGCGAGGCAGTGATCCCGCGGTGAAAGGCAGGAGGAAGAAGGGGACCATACCATGGCAGCTCTGGCAGTAGATCGGCGGTGGACGGAGCCGTGCTGGAAGACGCAGTAGCTGAGGAGGCCATGATGCGGGATGACGGTGTGCAGGTGCTCGCGGGGTCAATGAGATTGTTCGGGCCGCGAAGAGGCCGCTGGGACGAGCCGACGCGTAGCAGGGTCGCGCGTGGACGCGGCCGCGACGCGTTCGCCGGCAGCTCGGGAGTGCGGCGCTGCGGTCACGTGCCGGGTGGCGAGCTGCAGGATGACGCCGATGACGGTGGCAGCTCACCGCAGCTCAGCCTGCGCCCAACGCCCGCCGTACCAGCCCCACGCCCCTGCCCTGGCACAAAGCCACCGAGCCAGCAGATAGCCGCGCCGCAGATAGGCGGCTGCGCAGGCCCAAGGCGCTGGCTGTCTCGCTGACTATCGCGCAGCGCTGTGTCGCAGCCGTGCCTTCCGCCGTCACAGCGCATCAACATCAAATCAATAAATATCCGTTGCCACTGCTCTTCGGCCTCGTCCTCCACGCCTCCCCCGTCCGCACTTGTTTTCTTTTCGCGCTTCGTCTTCTCTTCCTCCTTTTTGCCAGCCGTGCTTGCGCTTTCGTCGTCAGCAGCTCCTCGCGCACCATGTCGGCCACCGCAGATATCGTCATCCTCGGCATCCCGCTCGAGTACATCATCGCGGCCTTCCTCACCGCTTCCCCCATCACATCCTATGCAGACCAGATGTTCTACGTCTGGCGACGCAAGTCTTCCGATGGCTTCGCGCTCGACACCTGCTGGATGCTTATCACCATCTCCACACTTCGCATCTACTACTGGCTGGATCGGCCACTCGAGCTACCGATCTTCCTGCAGTCGTGCTCCATGCTCGGTGTCCAGCTTATCTACCTCAAGATGGCCCTCATGTACATGCCAGCACTCTGGCGCCGTCGCCGCGGAATGGAAGATGTATTCGTGCCATTCAAGCGGCCAATATATTTCTGGCAATGGCGGTCTGACTGGAAGTTCTACATCTGCATTGCGATCTTCATGGGCATAGTCGGCATTTTCCAGCTGTTTCTGCGTTCGTTCGACACATGGTTCAACATCATTGCCCACGTCGCCGTCGCACTCGAGGCTGTTCTGCCCCTTCCACAGCTCATGCTCAACTACACACGCCATTCGCTGTCTGGTTTCCGTTTCACCCTGTTGTTCGCGTGGGTTTCTGGTGACTTTGTCAAGACGCTGTTCTACTACATTGACGGCCAGGACTTTTACTACAAACTCGGAGGTACATGCCAGACTGCCTTAGATTTCGGCATATTGATTCAGTACCTTTACTACTGGCGTCTGCAGCGCCTTGAGAAGAAGCGCTTGGCCGCTCTGGAGATTGTTGAGGTCGACGATCTTAGCCTTTCAAGTGGCTCATCGGTTTTCTCTGGCGACGTTGACTCAGATGCCGTCGAGACCTCATTACTGCTACCTGAAGAAGCTGTTTCTATCAAAGTCGAGGGTAAGTCATCCGCAGTCGAGAAGCCTCGTGAGATTTTACCTGTCAGCGCTTCTTCTTCAACTGATTCTGTCCGTGCAATGAAGGCCGACAATCTTGTTTAATTCTGATAAACTTTATGATGCTTTGATTTACACGTTTGCACGACTCTTTCGGTTTTTTTTTTCCCTGATGCCTTGTTAGCTCGGATGTCTAAGAGGGTGCCAGTGTGGTAGTTCCTGGCTACTGTATTAATGTATTTTTTCAAGTTCATGGTTCGGAGGTGGTTTTCGTTTAACTTATTGTTTTCTGGGTGTGTTTAATGGTTCTCGGCTTGTTTGTCTTGTACTTTTTCATCGCTCTTTGCTCAATTTGCACTTGTTGTTCTGTTCATATACTCTCCGATTGATGTGTGTGCGTCTACAGGTGTGACCGTGTCTAGACGTCGTTTATATAGTTGTTGGCGTTGTTGTGTATATAGACTAGGTATTTTTCTGAATTACTTCAGTATGTACAGCCTCCAATAAATATTTTATATGATGCAAATTTTAAATTATATTAGAAGTTATAAATACAGTATAGAATTTCTCTTATATTACCTCCCGATCGTCTCAACAACTTGGTCTGAGATCTTCTTAAAGATTGGGCACAATTTGCTCTCGCCGTAGTTCTCCACCAAGTTAAAGCCCGCATTATCATCCGTACCATTTGTGTCATCCGCAGCCTGTTTCTGCTGCTGTTCAATCATGAGAACAAATTGTGGATCAATGGGTACAGCACCAAGAAATGGTACATTATATTGTGTAGCTAATTGTTCACCGCCACCTTGTTGGAATAAATGTGTACATTCATCGCAATGTGGACATAAAAATCCACTCATATTTTCAACAATTCCTAAAACACGAAATCCGACCTTTGTACAAAAACTGAGTTCTTTGCGAACATCTGCTGTCGCTACTTGTTGTGGCGTAGTGACAACAACGGCTCCATCTGGACGTACTCCACGAAGTTGTTCTGCGATTGCAATATGTTCATCTGAAGTTCCTGGTGGTGTATCAATTAACAAATAATCAAGATCACCCCAAACCACATCTTTAACAAACTGTCGAACCATTGCTGTCTTTTTGGGACCTCTCCATACAATACTATCTCCACGATCTTTGAGTAAAAATCCTATTGACATGACACATAATTTTCCAGGCTCAACAGTTTCATCGACACCTTCGTCCTGTTCCTTGATGTCATCTCCAGCACTGGACGGTATAGGATAATGAACAGGAACCCAACCACGTGAAGATTGGTGAATTTTCCGTGACTCGAGACCAAACATACGTGGCAGTGAAGGTCCAGTAAGATCAATATCGAGAACTCCAACACGAACACCTCTTCGTCTCCGACGTTGACGTCCATCTGAATCTGTGTACTCTTCAACAATACTTTCACGACGAACAAGTGACATGGCCAATTGAGTGGTCACCGACGATTTGCCAACGCCACCTTTTCCAGATAACACGAGGACTATGTGCCGTACATTTGCCAAAGATGCCGGAATTTCGTCAGTCATTATGACTTCAATTTAATGAACCCAAATAATCCGTGCAATGTGAATTATCGTTTGTATAAGATAAATTTACATGCTGATAACTGAATGGGTTGAGTTGATGACAATTACAAAAATTAAGACCTAACCCGCTTTTGTCTTGATTACGGAGTCATAAAGTCCCAACTGCATGCTTTGTATATGCGTACGCTATACTGTAGATATAGCTGGATGTTTGGTTTTGAAACTGTGTAGATGTGTTCATTTACGTTCATCGGATAACTGCTATGGCATGATAATCTAGCGAATAGGACAATGTAAGCAAAAGATTTTCCTGTATTGCCATACTACGAACTACGGTGATTAGTCTATAGCTGCATTATTGATTCCGCAAGAGCTGAGCTGTCCGGATCCGCGTTGATCTACCATGGCGGAAATGTCGGTCTGTGATAATACAATGTTCAAAGCATTAATTAATGAGTGAACTGTAGCTATTTTGAGCTTGAATTACTACTTTATTGCCGTAGACCCACCCATCTAGATATCTTCCAATCCAACCGAAATCTTCCTACCTATTTGGTTGATTGGAATGGCAATTTCAGATTTACCGACAACCTAGATGCTTCGGCGAGGCGTACATCCTAGTTTCATGTAGTCTCGTTAGACCGTTCGTGCTCGGTAAGGTAGTGCTAATTAATGAACATCGACGAGGCTATGGAATTGGGATCACCATCCGGCTGGTCTCCTGCATGGCGGGAAGCGTTATGATGTCATTCGGACACAATCTTCCGGAAAGGCCCCGGCCCAGAATGTTCTAAGCTTCCAATGTGGCTGTAGTCTAAGATGTGCTGTAGAGTTAATTCAGCTGCCTACAGTACGGGGGCCGACGGTGCCGCCGGAGAGGAAGGGCGAGCCGAGAGAGGAAGGGAACGGCCGTCGATCACTGCGGACCCGTCACCACGGATCTTTCCGCCGCCGCATCCTAGCGTCATTGATGCAAGGTGCTTGAGCAGGCCTCGCTCGAGCAGGCGTCAGCGTGACGGAGGATTGCATCGCCAGCGACTCCTGAGATGCGAGTGGCGTCAATTGCAAGGAAAGCGCAGTACAGTAGTTGCTCATTAGCTCGGTAATCGACGTGGTGGGCGCCAGCGTCGAGGGCCTGTGGGGAGCGCCTTTGCGTCCTTCTTCGCGCCGATCCTGGTGAGCCTCGTCTGCACGTGCGCCGTCCCTTCGCAATATCCATAGTGAAGTGATCGTCGTCCACCGTCATACGGCATGCAATGATATACCCCAACTGGACTGCATACGTGTTCTCGCGGAATGCCTCGTGACGCTGTGCCGAACCGCAAGTGGAGGAAGGCCGATCGCGTGGACCTCGCGCATAAATAGCTGGCCTTCCCCCCTTCTGGCCCCACTGATCTGAGACTTATCTACATCAACCAACAATTCACTTCAACCAGCAAAAGTATCCTATAGGAATCTTTTGCCATCACCTCAACACAATTCAGGCCTTCAAGAGATCCTTCTCTCGCACCGCTACTAAATTCAAAATGACTGACAGTATGTTTATCTATACTTGACTATCGGCCTCAGTTCAGTATCTCTAACACTCTTATCTAGCTGGACGCAAGCCTGTCTCTGACAAGATCTCCGAGGCCGTTAAGCCTGACTCTCAGAAGTCATATGCTGAGCAATTCAAGGAGTCTGCCACTGGTACATACGACAAGATTGCCCGTGATGTTGAACCCGAGGAGTCCAAGTCACCTTTCCAGTCTGCTGCAGACACTGTCTCAGGAAAGTCTGATGATACTAAGACTTCAGCTGATGAACACCAAGCTTCAATGATGGATACTGCTCGGGAGTATGCTACCTCAGCTCAGAAGAACGCTGCTGATGCTCTTAACCAGGCATCAGAGTATCTCCGGGGAGAGAACAAGTAAATTTATTACTATTATTATTTTGTAATCGATAGCTATCATGAATATATTTTCAAATTTTAACATGTAATTCATTTTTGATTGTAGTGTGGGTATAGAAGTTGTAATCCAATTATATTATTCGAACCTCAGTCGGATACGTAAAAAAAAAAACAATTTATAAAACTTGTATAATCAGCATAATTGAAGCAAAAGAAATGTTTCATTTTTTTTTTTGAAAATTTTGCGGACTATAGTTTGTTTGGAACTTCAACGATTGATGGGTAGGCTTGGTTGGACAAATGGATTGCATTAAGAGAGTTCAATGTGACCACGAAGGGATCTAATTGAATTGAGAAGCATTATAGCTTTATTAGCTCTCTACTAAATAAGATTTGTTGCACAAGATTTAGTCAAAATGATATACTTAATTCGAGTCGGTTATCGAAGGACTAGAGCTAAGACTGCCGCAGTCAAGGTCTTCAATCGCCATCAGTAAATCAAAGTTCAGATAAAATGCGCTCCTGAAAATCAGTAGACGTAGTTATAAAAATTGCCTTACCAAAAAAAATTCAATTCCGCTTTGAATTTTGGGTACAGGCGCTATTTAAAGACCCATCTCTAAAATGCAAGATCTTAGAACTCAGCAAAAGAAACTCGGTTAACTTAGATGAAGATGCTAGAAAGCAATTGGTGAGTAGAATGTTTCCAATGTAGAGGAGAAAACCACTCTCCTGCCTCTATGAGTTATGCCACCCGATTGCGGCATTTACACCTCACAGGTTCACTTGTTCACTTAACTCATGGAAGAAAACTATTTAAGATGTTTACAAGCTGCCGTGTACGGACTGTGCTGTGCGCTTTTCGGCGCAGCTGTTGGGAGTGGGGAGATGGGCAGTGCCGACTGAGCCACACTGGCGGCAATACCACTCGTACCGACGTACGCAGTTCACGAGTAGCCAGTTCTGCCTCCGTGAACTGCCGGATCTGGACAATTATCACGAAGTCGACTAGAACAGTGCATTTGAGCATTGACTTGCTGCGACCTGGATCAGACGCAGACCGCGACGGAGCGCGTCGACGAAGTCCCAATTGCGACGTACGCGGTGGATGGGGCAGCGCGACGGTCGACCAAACAGCGTACGCGGACCACGCGTATCGCGTACGCCATCCTCCGCTGGTCTATAACTATCGTGGCCCTCTGCCCGCAGTTTTGAAGCTCTCAACGTCACAACCTGCGCGACTCCTCGATCCTCACCACTTCAATGCTGGTCGCCGTGTGCACCGCTCAATTGAAGTCGCATCATCTTCACCATGAACAGGTTCCTGCTCAGCAGAAAGCAAGCACTCAAGGCTGCAGAACCAAAAGCAGAGTTTCCCATTAGAGGATCGTCGATCCCTTCGAATGAAGGTAAAGTACCGAGACAGTCAGGTCGTTCGAGTCATCCACTACCAGCTCCGCCATCCGTGGAACCTTCGCCAACTCGAGCGAGTACTCCTTCCCGAGTACCGGTACCGACAGGAAACGGAGTTCTGAGCGCTCCTGTGGTGGTCACTATAGGCCAAGTCCCGATAATTCAGAGGGAGGTGCATGAACAAAAGTCAGCTTTAGACCACAATGATCTTTTTCTTTCCTCCAACAACCGCTAACTTTCTTCTTGTTGCAGTGCTCCATCGTCTAACTCGACCGCTGTCCGTTCAAATGAGGGAGATTCTGAATCGGGTATACCATCAAAGCCCCCCGCTAAGGAGCCGAAAAATTTTGATATAGACCAATTTTCAAACATCGTGGATTGGTACAAGTTCTACAAAAGCTATAGTATACAATCCGAGCAGATGCGAAAGGATCTGTTTGACGACGATCAAAAAAGATCAAAAGCCATTTCCCAGCTCAACTCGGTTTTAAAAGAAGAACAGAAGAAAATTAGCGATCTTCAACAACGATTGATTAAAAATAACTTTGAAAGTAATGATACAGTTTGGGATGATTCTCAGTACAGTGGCGAATTTAATAACCTCGCCGGAATTATAGATCGTGTTTCTTTTAGTATGAAGGATAGTTGGATTGGTGATGCAAGGCCAGGCTTGCGCCCAACAGATTATAGCAATGCTAAAGTGTCTGAATGGATAACAGCAAATGTTTTTGGAAAATACATGCATGCAGGAATCAATCCTATAGTGTCTATGGAACTCAAAGTTATGGAAACAAAACTTAGAAGTGAGCTGTTGGAAGGAGAGCTCTCAACTTGGAGGAAAAGAACAGTCAGAGCAGCAGTTCCTCTTGAACTTCAAGGACACGACAGTCGAGCACGGCTTTTGGAAAGTAAGAATTTTAACAAGCATTTGGATGCCATTCTTCAAGATTTTGAAACAGATATGCCTCATTATTGGCGTATGAATGCCACTCCAAACGATTTAAAGGAGACTGTTGCGCACGCATTACTTTTACTTTCGGTCATAAGCACGGAATCTCGGCGGATAGATGTTTGCTATTACGGACAAAATACATCATTTGATTCGAAGTTAATGAATGTTAGGTATGACAATCCTGCACCAGAAGGCTCACCAATATTTTTATGCCGTAATGTGGGTGTTGTTCAATATAGAGACAATGAACTGCAAGCTATTGTCAAACCTGATATTTGGACAATTTCTGAGCTTGATGACTATGGTATCGGTAGTGGCTCAGCAATGTCAACGGGGCCTGTGAAGGTTATGTCTTAGATTCGCATTTTGTTAATGTACCTGCCTGTTGGTGATTGATATATTGTAGAATCATATACTATGTACATGTGCTTTATGTCATGCCCTTATGTCTGTAGTTTCCTGTTTACGGTAGCTGTGGCATTTCTGTTGATGAGTAGTATATCGTAGATGTGACGTAGTGCCGTAGATGAGAGCACCTCGACTCGATCAGCAATCTCCCAACGTGTACAGCCGTATCAGAAAATTGCTCGAAGTGTACTGTATCAGATACGGTCACGTAGCCAGAGCGAACAATGAGATAGCGATATACATCTTATCCACGATCAATTGCATTCAATATACACAAGACTGTGTTTTTTTGGTTTTGAAATTGATATAAAATGGCTAGCTTTTTTAAATGGTATAATGCGCGGTTGGCAGCGCGACCAATTCTCACACAATGTGCTTCCACTGGTGTAAGTTCGAACTGATCTGCAGACGTAAGAACCACTCAATTACGATTGCTAACAAGATAAATTTTACACAGGTTTTGTTTGGTCTTGGAGATGTTACTGCACAGCTTATGGCGCCTAATCCAGATGGGTATGACTTTATTCGAACAGGCCGTATGACCTTTCATGGAGCTGTTGTGTTCGCGCCGGTCGTTGCACAATGGTATAGACTTATCAATTCAAGAATTATTATTCCAGGAAATCCATTGAAAGAAGCATTAGGCCGTATGGCTGCAGACCAGTTGATCTGGGCGCCAGTTGGTATTGCTAGTTTCTATGTTAGTATGGGAGTACTACAAATGCACTCGTGGGAAGACATTAAAAACGACCTGAAGACCAAATGGTATCCAACAATGTTAGGTAACTACGCTGTATGGCCAGCTTTCCAGCTTATTAATTTCAGATTTGTTCCACTTCAACATAGACTTGCTGTTGTGAGTTTGGTTAGTATTGCATGGAATGCATTTTTGTCGTGGTTTTCAAACCCGTCGGATGAGTCGAGGATTTTGGAGGAGGTTGACGAACTGGAGAAGCGAGTAAAAAAATAGGAGGTTTTTTTTTTCGGTTTACAGTACAGAGTACGATACGATATAGTAGAATGTGATTAAATAGTGCATTGTGTATGTATATAGCGGTCTGAATGATACTAATACTTGGACCTGTTGAGTTGAGTTAGCCGTGTGTCAATTAGCGAAAACAGAGACAGCCAGGGGACGGTTGAACAGTAAGAGCACGAGGTCAGAGTAGCGGTTCTTGAAATATCCCCATGAAATGGTCGGTAACAGCTTCTAGTTGATATTGTTTAAGAAATTCATCACATGAGTCGTGCTCGCAAGTCCCTGGCTGGTTGCGTGAGTGCAGCTTACCTTGTGTTTGGTTACTGGAAGTAGAACTGTAGAAGCAGGAAAAAAAGCGAGGAAGAAGGCCCGACCGGGGATGGAAATAAGAATAACCAGGCGCGGGGCTTGTGGCTGTCTTTTGTCAGCAGGCAGGCTGTGTCGGATTGCGGCTGATTGTTTCGTTCGTAATATTGTCGCAAGAGCGGGGTCGGCGCGGGCGGATATG
>JAJLTX010000084.1:0-53423 GCA_030568365.1 Myxozyma kluyveri
AATTGGTGGTGTGTGAGCTTAAGTGAACGGAACTCGACTGGCACCCAACGTTCATCCTCCAACTGATGCCATAAGACAGCTCCAACAGCATGAGCACTAGCTGTGACGATGCGAGACGTTCTTACGTGGCAGGCGAAGTATACTAACAAGATATATTATTAATAACAAATGTAAAACACAAAACAATAACAAACTAACCTAACAAGAATAAATAAAATAGCTCTTTACTTCTAATAACAATTGATGCGTTTGATAATACAATAACCAAATAAAACAGGAAAGCAGAACAAAAGAAGAAAACTTTTATCACCAACCCTAAGCCTTACTGTGCGGGCAGCGCGGCAAGCACTCAAACGGGCCCTCAACCCGTAACACTAGCATCGGTGGTGATCTTAATTTACTATACTACTATGCCTAATCCGGCGTGGTGTTCTGCTGCCATCCAGTCAGCTTTACATAATACAAGTCCCTTAGAAGTCGGGTACATGCTACATACGTACAAACTATACAAATGCAAATAAGAATCCTTCATTCAAACCAGCTATTTCCACTCACCAAGCGCAGGACCAACTCCTGATACCGGAATTTCAAGCAAAGATGTGCCTTGATAGTCCAACCCAGCCATGTAGACAGAGTTACCCCACCAATGCAGGGTGACTTGTTTATATTGTAGAGCAGCAAAAATAATGATTCCAGAAAACGCAACACCGGCACTCAAACCTGACGAAAGAATGTAATTGTATTTTGTCCACCATCCAACATATTTGTTACGAATGTAATACATAAAGAAAAATGAAACATACAGACCACTGGTATAGTAAGTAAGATTGTAATTATAAGCCCACTCCATAGACGAATAGCCAAGAATTGCAATGTTGAATCCTTTCCACTTGTTGGGATAGAATAATCTGAAGACTCCAAATATAACTCCAACAATTGCACCGATCCAAAACGAATACTTCAAATATGGATATAGCGTACCAAGCATACGATCAGGATTAATAACTCCGTACGTAATACCATCAGAATAGACACTGCGAGAGAATGGGCAAACGAAACGGTCGGGCTGATGAACGTTACAGAAGTTATTAACTGATTGAAATAGCGCTTCCACAGCTCCCACACCCACGCATGACTCTATCAACGTTGCAACCATTTGCGCCCTAAAAGCAGCGCGCTGAGGGATGTGCGCGTAGTGAGCTAATTTCTGATCACCAACAAACGTTTCACCGCGTCCATCGATGTTTCCACCCCACATACGCAACATCAAGCTTCCAGTGACGTTTCCAGGAAGCATATAAGCGGCAAGAACAGCTGAAAATGCACCAACAGAATTCGTCAAGCCTGTTTTTGACATGATAATAAACATTGGAACGTACATTGACAAATTGAACAAGAAAATCATCAAGAGTGCCCAGAATGGTACTGTAGTAGGCCACGCGTACAGAGACACAATCGATAGAGCACCACCAAGTAGAAATACAATCAAAAACCAGTAATCTGGAACCTCCTCATACTGCCGCATCATTCGACTATGCGCATCATCAAACTCATCGAGCGACTTAGCAAATGGATGTCGCATTGACCTGTACAACGATTTTGCCGTAGACCAGAGCAGGCGCCATTCGCTAATGACAATATAGCCAAACATGCACGAATAGCAAGCCCAATTGCCAGCACGTCCTACCAAACTTCCTGCACTAATGAATGGAGGAGAGTATTCTAAATATCGCTCTTCAATAAACTGATTGTCTTCCACGATACGAGAAACATTGTATGTGGCACCATAGCGATCAAAAACTTGATTCGTATTGAGTGGGAAGTATGCAGTATAGCTGTAGTTTGAGTAATAAAGAGCAACGACAAAGATTCCGGAAAGAAGAACACCCGCATAGTAGTTACAGTAAGCGAAGAATGGATAAACCATTGGATTTTGATAGCCAATAACAGCCCAATCAAATGAAGGAAATGGATTGAGACCAAGGCCAACAAAAGTACCAGTCACAAGAGCCAAATTCTTGTTTTGAGGTGCTATCCATGTCATCCAATTGAAAGAACTGAGACCTCTAAACAAGAACGAAGGAATAAAGAAATAGACAAATGAACATGCAAATACGATGTAAAATAATCTGTTACGCGAAATTGTCCAACCATTAATAGAATTTCCTGACTCACGCATAATTAGAGCGCGACTTAGAGCTAGTGTTGGAAGTACACTCGGAAAGATAGACTTTACAGGAAAAATGCAAAGTTTGCGTAAAATACCAACAAGACCGAAACCGAAGAATAGACTGGCTAAGTTTGTAACGTAAGTAAAGCCAACATTTGCCCACTTCATATCAAAAAACGCTGGTGCGCGAAGACTAGTGCTAATTGCGAGCCAGTTACTATCTTGACCTCCTGCGTTGATCATGATGGTGGCAAGCATTTGCTCTTTCACGGTCCAAGGACCAGGATTAATTGAATATCTAGTACCTCTGAAAGTAAAGCCCCTATCCGGAAGAAGCTGTGTTGCAAGGCCACATGGATAGAGTAATAGCTGAACCACGGTTGAACGTAAAGAGAGAGAAGGTTGACGATAAGTGAAGAATTCGTTGATAAAACAAGCAACTGCGACCCAGAAGGAACCGAGAACATAAGCGCGAATAGTCTCGACAGGAGTTGTCGGGTCATCGAACGGATCAGTGACAGATCTAACTTCAGCGTATGGCGAATGATATTTGATGACTGCAGCGTTGATTCGACATTCGAGTTCATAATCGTCAAGAGTACCCTCGAACTTTTCTGGACCAGCATCAAGCCGTTGAAGAAGAGAGTAAACGTCCGATTGGAAACTGACATCACCATTGTGCTCCGCAAGCGTCTTTCTAACGACTTCCAAAGCCTCGTCCATTGTCATTTCTGACGCCTTGTGATAGAGAAACTCTGATGCTTTATCGGCCAAAAAGTCCTCGTCAGATGATTCACCCGTGTTATTCATTGCTCGAATCTTCTCCATAACGCGGTGTGCATCGAGGTCGCCGGGCGGTGCGATCTCCTTCTCGTTGATAATGCCAGCAGCCTTCTTCTCGTAGTCAATGTCATTGTTGATATCGACTGAGTTATCCGAAGAGTCCTGTTGCATATAATCCATCACCGCGCCAGTTGCGCCATCACTCTGTGCGTTGAGAGCCATCGTGATGTTGTGGCAGGAGTTGTCGCCGGAGAGGGGAAGAGCGCGTCAGCGAGAGGCGGCATGCTGCAAGTTAAGGAAGTCGGCGTGGCTTATGAGTGATTGACGGCTGAACAAGGGATTCTGCCAAAGCTGGTGCAAATTGATCGAGGAGTGCAGAGCCCGGAAAAGTAGATAGCAGCAGATAGGATATGTGGCACTGATCTAGCCATTCCTGTCGACTGTCGCGCTGGCAGTCTGTACAGACTGCAGCGCACGTTGTGACAGGCGTATTATTGATTGTCAATACTTTGAATTAGTGATAAGAGTCCATCAATTGCAATTTGTACCTGTGATAATGTACATCCAGCTCAACCAGACTTGAACGCGACAGAGCGCCAGCTCCAGGTCACTCAAGCATGGTCCCGGGACAACCAATCGCTGCCAAAAACACATCTCCACAGTCGTGCAGATAATAATTAAGCAGGCGCTGGCCAATTGCCAAGTGACAATCTGCTTATATAACCGATAAGCGTATGGGGATTAATTCCGGGGAACTGGTATTGTGAAAGGCTGAATGCTTATCGGAGCGCCAAGACTTCATCGATATTAATTTCTGTGCATGCGCCCGGAAGCCGCAACCTTTGCAGTGTGGCTGCCGGCGCTGTCGTTACAACAGTCTTCGGATCTTTTCCGCAGCTCCGCTTGAGGGCCGCCATATCGCACCCCAAAACGCACTCGTATATTAATTCAATAATAGCAATTGCTCGTTCACTATTCGCACAGACGCGAGTACTGTATCGTGTACGCGAGCGTGGGTTGCGCGACTGCCAGCATGAGCCCCGGGATTCGGCTCGGGCTCTTTAATAACGAATAACTTATAAGGGGCGATGTGCGCCGAGGCGGCCGTGCAACGAGGAACGAGCCACCCCCAGACTGTTCCAGGTTCCAATTAACTCTCTCTTCGGGGCTTTGACATACTGTAGGGCAATGTTTTACAGCACACTGAGACCATAAATTAAACATTGGAATTTAAAAATTATCTAATTTACTGTACTTTGATCATATCCGATGTAAATTAGACCTTGACACAACTATCTCACTTCTCCGCGTCCGCCTTCTCCATACTCACAGTCTTCTGCAGCGCCAGTCACAGATCCAGCCGATTCAACGGCGCGACTATTACGAAGCTCGTCATCGCAAAACACTCCGCGCTCAATCGTTGTTTCAACCGCCGACAAGAAAGAGCACAGTATCCCAGTACGAAATACCGGCAGCGTCGAATACATAAAAGTAATTAAAAATAGTACAGATACATCGCTCCTCTCTAACGATGAAGTTACCATTACAGTCGGCAAGAGGTTGGGAACAAAGGAATTCAACCAATGCCAAATACGATAACAGAGCACCAACTAGTACCCCATTTATTGTACCTGTAGATGCTCCCATCTTGTCGTGCCCACGGTCATCAGCGAGTCAGCCGGAGGGTGTGAAGTTATCGGAGATCCAGTAGGAGATGTCGGTAAAGCAGTTGTTACCATTTAATCGACTCAATAAGTTTACGGTGCGACAGAACAAACATACCCTTCCACCAATTCCATACACGCCCTTGCGGTGGGATGGGATCAAGATCCGCGAGTGGAAGTTGGAGCCGCGAGAATCATCGCGGCTGGACTAGCCTGAGACTCGAAATTGTTGGCATCGAGAGAGCTCTCGATGGGTGAGCTGTAAAATTCGCCATGGCTTGGGAAGACAATGAACTGGACCATCAACAGGACAGGAGATGGAAACCACCTGCGTGACGTGACGAAAAGAGAAGACGAACGGACGGCAATGGTGGCGGTGAAATACTATATGCCATAGCATTCTGTGCCAGTGTGCGCAAAAGCGACAGTCCTAGCTGCTTCCAGCATTTGGATACGTGGATGCACGACTGAGTGTACGACGAGTCAACAGCAACAGATAGCAGGCTCGGCGCAGCGCTCAGTCACGGCCAGGTCGTTGGATAACCCTGCGCGACGGGCATACAAAGCCAGATATTTGATGGAGCACAGAATGCACACTGGCACGTCTTTGGGCCGGCAGAACGCGATGGAAGAGACGCGACAAAAGAGCGGATCGACTGCCTTGATGCTACGACTGGGCACTTGTTAGTGAGTGAGAAGGCGGCGTGTCTTGATATCTTTGCAAACTCCCAAGGCTGATCGCGATTCCAGCAGCGAGACCGCCCTAACCTCACCGATTAGATCTGCTCTGTCTTATTGGATCGCGTCTAATGGCCATGACAGTGTGTTAGCCCCATAACATGAACTACGGTCGGCCACTGCTTACAACATACAGTTATTCTGTAGTAGCTTTAAAAAAAAAATCATTTAACTTAAACAAACAGTCCTAAATACCTATATGTACATCTAAAAATTTTTTTCGTTCTCAATGCTCTCGCTTTCCACGCTTAATTCTCCAACTTCCTCCTCATCGCGCGCCATCAGAACATCGTCGTCACTATACACAGCGTGCTCAAGAAGAGTAGGCTGGTGTGGGAAGAATTTGTTCAGAGCAGCATATAAAAAGAAGGAGACGCCAAAGCCGAAAAAGTATCCAAGATTGTATAAGTTGAGCATGCCAGCAACCGATGAGATGCTGGGAGTCACATTGGTGATGAAGCCAGGAAGAAGAGGAACCCATGCGCACATCCAGGCGACAAGCGCACGCCAGTTAGTTCCGTACTTGCCATAGCTGTAGATACCATGACGGTCATACAATTGCCATGTGTCAAGTTTGCGCTTCTTGACAACGTAAAAATCGCAGACCATGATACCGCAAATAGGGGCCAACCAGATGGCATATCCGTTCATGAACGCTAAGAAGTGAGTCGCCGATGTCAGAATATTCCAGGGAGTGAAAGCCCAGGCACCAAGGAATGCAACAATGAACTGACCACGGCGAATGTTAACAAAGCGAGGGAACATTGCGTTGAGATCATTAGCAGCAGAGATCGAGTTGGCCGAAATGTTAGCACATGCCTGGGCGAGGTAGAAACCAAATCCAACAAAAAAGGCAGCAGCACGGCCACCGTGGCTGGTCCAGTGGTCAGCGAAAAGCAGAGGATCCCAGACAATGGCTCCCCACAGGGTGCGGGATCCAGCGGCACCAACAACACCAAAGAATGCAATGAGGATAGCTGTAAAAGGCATGGCGATGGCCATAGTGTATGAGTGCTTAGGTGAGATAGCGTAGCGTGTGAAATCTGGTGAGTTAACTGCAAGAGTGGCCCAACTAGCAATGTTGGAATAGATACCGGACATGAAAACCCATCCGAGAGCTGAACCGTGAACAGTGTTGCCCTGGTTCCAGAGCGAATCGGCACCGCCGGTTGAGGCGTGCTTGATAGTCCAGCCCATCATACCGAATCCAATAATTGGTGTTGTGATGGCCTTGATGGTGAACAGGAAGCGAATACGGTGGATTGGTACATAGTGAAGTGGCAGGCATGACACGAAGTAGATGACATATGCGGTCATGAACTGTGTGTCGATGTGAGCAGATGCGGGCAGCTGGTTTTTGACGTTGTGGAACGATGGCCAGATGGCGTAGATCATGGTACGGACGCACTCAGCCCCGGTGTAGGCAGAGATACCATACCAGAAAGTACCGGTGACCATACGCATGAAGACCATGAGAAGTGAGAAGTAGTAGCCGAACGATGAACGCGAAAGAACAGTGAACGAGACATGGTACTTTGCGCCCATGTAGCCGTTGATAGTGATGATGAGAGCAACAATGACCTCGGCGATAGCGACGTTGGCAAGAGCAAGACGCCATGACATACCAATGGACATCAGCGAGGCCGCCTTACGCCATCCGGAAGGTGTAAAGTTATCAGAAATCCAGTAGGAGATGTCTGGAGGAGCAGAATTAGCACAAGCACAAACACGCAACGACTACCTTCGGAGTAAACATACAATGCCACCAGTTCCATGTGCGCATCTCTGGAGGAACCGGATCGAGATCACGGTTGGAGTCGCGCTCGGAGCCATAGGTGGAGACCTCGAGGCGCTTGGCAAGACGACTGAAAAAGCCGGGCTCGGCGCCGTATGAGACTTGTACCTCGTTCTTGCCCATCGTGAAGGTGCTGGAGATAATGCGGAGTGGCGGATAACCAACGGCGGAGGCGATGAGCTGCGGTTCTTGGCGACGGTGCAAGACAGCTATGAAACGGGCTTTGAATACCTTGGCGTACGAGGCGAGTGAGCTCTTTGAACGCCGTCGATGGCGGGGAAGGCCGTCCTATATACGCCTGCCAGACTGCCTGGTCGCCGCCGTGCAGCTGCCGTATAGCCACTTGATACGTCCGGATCACGACCCACGGTCCGGTCGCGCGCTATCAGCCGTCACTGCCGGTGCACGATAGCCGCTCCAATCAGGCGCGAAGTTCGACCGGGCGCAGCGGAAAAGCGTCTTTTTCTGCGCGCCAGATCGTCGAATCGACGTCTCTGCGGTAGAACTCTGCACGCAAGTTGGTGCGCCGGCGGCCCAATCCGGTATAGCGCAGCGGCCCCTGCATTTGCCGGGTCAGCATCCCTGCCATCCCGCTGTGCGACTTCTTCAGATCCCACCTATATACTGTACTCCCAACCACTTCGCCCAACTGCGGCCTGCCGTACGCTTATATTGCCGCCCACTGACCACCCAATTAGGTGTTCAAAGTGTTATATTCGTCCCCACCTGCTCCTCCGTGCCCGCTCTCAAGTGCTCGGTCGCGGTCACTGCTTATATATGTGGTGCTTGGGCACTGGAGACCGTATCTTCGATGATAGCCGGCTGAATGTTTCTGTCGACAGTCGCAGTATACATTGGTGCAATCTACATCTCCGTCAATTCACAATTTCAATCGGTCTTTCTGCTGCAGAATCTTCAGACGCCTCTCAAATGAAACCGTGATCGACGATGTGATGTCGGATGAGTGAATGACGGATGTGTATATATACAGACGTACTACTGTAATATATATCAAGCCACATCGTTCAGTGGCGTCTATATAGACACTGTATTCCGTCCTCCGCGATCGTTTCCCGACCGTCAGCTTCGCGCGCGTAACTGTACCGGATTTGGGCTGGCGACAATCGATATTAATGTGGCGGTCTCTAGCTGTGTCGTGAAATGCGAAGTGACAGCTATACGTATGATCGTGATGCATTCCCCATGTCCGCACGATTCGCGAATATATCATGACTATCCTCCGCCACATATAGTTTGTCTTATCGCCCTTTCTGTTTTCTTCATTTTTTGTCTTGCAGTTAATTTGCTATGGGCAGCTTTGCTACTGCTTGCTGCTGTATCATTCAGCAACGCTTTCGTATTCTTATCGAGGTGGGGACATTTACGGCAAGGGCACGCAATCAATGCGATCGTGCGTTGAGGTCAGAGCCCTTGAGCGGGACGGCCGTGCAGAGTTAAGAGTTTTGGCGAAGTTATATAAGCGCTTGCAAATTTGTAAACATCTGCTTGGACTTTTGGAGTGTCGGTGAGATCAAGGAGATTGATTAAAAGGCGGCATGGCCAATGGCCGCGACCACTTTTCTATGGACCCAACACTGACTTTGATTTGTCTGACCCGTATACCCAAGTCTCCTTCATCGGCCTTCCGAGGTGCGAAGTCGCGGCCTGCGCTTTCTTCTTCTCCGTGCTCCGGATTTACTCCCGGCTGCCAATTTAGCGACGTATGAAAAATTTATTAATTCAGCATGTATAGGCCGGAGGTCTTATGTTGATAATTTTGGAAGTATAGTACTGTATTATATCTTCCACAGTATCTTTGCTGATGTTGCAGATACTGTATGAATCAAGGATCACGACCGGTGTGTCTTGCGTTTGTCTTAAAAGTTTCAAACTGGTCGGGATTCGGCGAGTCATCATGTCACGTCAACTCTATTTTTCAGTCTTCCTGCAAGGCTGTTTCTACTGTATCCATTGCGCCTCCGAAGTTTGCAACAAATTCTCGATCTCCACCACCAGTCTACCATGTACGCTACTGATACCGTGTATAGGTTATTGGCTAATGCACGCAAGGCTGTTGGCAAAAACTGGTTACAGCTCCGTTACGACTATGTATCCGATCTTAATCGGCTATGTAAACTAATCGGCCGCAGCGTTCCTTAAATAAAGATCTCGGAAATTCGCTTCCCCGCCTTGCAGCGCCTGTCCAGCTTAAATTGTAATATATCATCTTGCAGCTTAATTTACAGCTTATAACTTCCCAATTTGCGTTAAATTTGTATTATTGAGTCATATTAATTTGCACTTCGAAGTTTCCACATTCACTGTTCGCCACTCACCATGCAATCATGCCGACAGATCAAGGTTTTCGGCTCTCGGCGTCATTCTGCGGCTGGAGCCCCCTCGGTCTTCACTCTTTTACAGAGTGATACTTAGCGTAATCCCCATTCGTATCTGTTCCTGTAATCGGCTTACCTGACTCCTCCTGCAGATACTGTAACTGCATGGCGTCTATATCTTGATCTTCGGTCATCTGCGTGATCAAGCGAGTGCTCTTGAGACTTCGCTATACGAATCCAACAATAGTTGGTCATGCTGATGCATAAAGTATATCAACTTCAAAAAATTGACAGCAGGGCTGACAAGACAGACAACTGATAAGAATCACATCGCAGTAGATGGTGTCGATCGACATGATGATAGTTAATCCGAGACCTTAAAATTGTGGTTAAAGTATATTATAAGCGTCAACTTGTCGCCCCCGTTCGCATCATGCAGAAATGTTGCCCATACTAGCTTATCGTTGGGATAGTTCCGCTGTACTGTAGACGCAATGTAAATCATGTCTTTCAGTCCAAAATATTTATGGAATAGCATATTCTGAGAAGACCTATTATAATCCAAGCGCTGCATCAATGTTTTATTGCGGTAAAGTCTCGTAGCTGATTTATAAATGTTGCAATTGTGGTAAGCGTGGGGGGTTGTACCACCTGTCGCAGCTTGTATATAGTTGTAACATGTACATGGCTGTTCAGATACGTTCACCGTTTCTTTCTCAATAAGACATCCATCTATCGGATAGGAACCATCTCATAATGGCGACCGCGACTGACGTGCCAAATTTACCCATAACAATACACTGGACTACATTTGACGAGATCCAGCTACTAGCAATATATGATGAGGTGAACAGACGTATCCGCAGTAGTCTTGCTCTTGGAGCTGAGAAGATAAAACTGCAGACAATATACAACAGAGATAATTTCTGGATAACCGTGAGAAAGCTTCATGCACGCCGAACTTTGGTACGACGTACACAGGCCTCGATTGAATATCGGTTGTTGATAATGAAGAGGATGTTTAAGTAAGTGGACCACAAAGACCTTACTCAACAAAAGAGAGCTGACTAGACAAACGCAGGATAATAAGGCAATATGAGACCATAAATGGACGCGGTTCTTATTTCACTGCTACGGCCGAGCTTCAAAAGAGTCTTATTTCAACCAAGACGAAAGTGAGTGTTGTTATCTTTTTCGATGTCTTTTATAAAGTACTCACAAAAGCTAAGATGAAATTACAAACATACTTGTATGTTGAACGAATGCAGGAATCAACACATTTGCCATTCACTTGGGACTATGATGAAAATGTCACTGAGCTACTCAAAGAGCGCCGAAAAAATCGCATATCAGAAGCAAGATTAAAGTATCAGCAAGCGTTTGATCTACTTGGGTATGATGATTTTTACGACTATGAAGAAGAATCAATAGAAATCGAACCACCGCAAACAACTCTTTTAGAACTTGGAGATAACCCTGTATTAATCGAGGCAGCCAGAATGGCATGGCGTAAACGGCGATTACGTTATCACACACAACGGAAAATGATGCATTCGTTTTTTAGTACACTTATGACCGAGGCAGTGAATGGAGATGGGCCACAAAATTCAGCAGATTATACAGTAGTTTTGGGAAATTCGGTGGCTCAGCTGTATCCAGATTTGGGAAGACTATCGCCAGAGATGACACGAAAGGCTCTTTGGTTCATGACGCGCATGAATAAAGTTTATGAGACTGAAGATCGGAGGATAAGAAAACATTTCTGGTTATTGAAGGAGTTTTGGAAATACGAGACCGCAAGGGCAACCAATATACCTGAGCAGGCCAATGTTCCACCACTGCACAATACAGTCGGCAACAATCCAGCCGGCAGCCAAGAGCAATCGACAACTGCGGAGACTGCTGTCATCGAAGTTAAGGAAATGCCTTCGAATGGGTCAGGTGAGAAAGTGGTGCAACAAGTATCGATGCCACAGCTGCGAAATGCCTTTCTCGCAATGTCAGACTAAGATTCAATGACGGTGTAATGGAGTTTTTTGGTTTGTTTTTAAGGGATTTGGTAATATATTTAGAAGTTACGAAAAGTAAAATACACATAATTAATACAGGTATACAATACATCATATAACAATCCACAGTAATTATTGCAACCTGCAGTTTCCTAACCTATGCAAACTCCAGCCATCCTTTTTCCGACTCCGTCATATGCAATTCACCAACATTTCTTAGCAAGTCACCGGAGATTTCAGAATCTTTGGCTGCAAGCTCTTGAACAACTGATATTATAGCCAAGCTAGTAATACCTGACCATATATCATCACAATCCACCGTCATGCCTATCCCATTCTCACCGCAAACCATGTTCTCATCTATAAGGTCGACTGAAATTTTCCCCAAAACGTCGTGCGTTTCTGCACCCTTTCTCACACCTTCCACCAATGCCCGTATTTTCTGCACTCGAGTGTGTTGCCTTGACGCCTTAGTTTGGTTTACCCGACGCTCAATGCTATGTGATTCATTCATACCAGCTGAATATTTTATAGGAGAAGTATCTGCCGATCCCGAGTGGCTTAACTTCGACGGCACTATCGACGGTGATTCATGGCTATTATTATCAGCCATATAAAACGACAAAGGGCGCATCGATAACTCTGCTCTTGCAGTATGTTGTCGATTTTTATGTGGCGAGTTCGGTTGCTTCATATTGCGACTTTGAGATGACATACTTTTAAACGGCGAGCTTAATGCACTTGAACGACGATTGATAACTTTGTCAGATGTAATTATTGGTTCATCTTCGGATCCATCTCCATCAGTATCTAGAGACTCAGAATCAGAATCAATTATAAACTGCTTTGCAATTTTGCGCTGTCGAGGCGAATGTATTGATGATGGTGTATGCTCTCTTAGCAGTTCCTCTTGTTCGTGTTCTTGATGTCTCAATTGCTTTTGGCGACGTACCTCAGCATATACGCTTGCAGGCGGTAGCGGTGGTCTAGGAAATTTTGAAGGAGACCGATACGAAATATCAGGTGTTGGATATGAAACCTGTGCTGATGCAGAGGTTGTGTCCTCGTCATGCCCGGCGTCTTCTGTCATGGATGTCATCCAAATGGTGAAATCTTGATCTTGATCAGGAATTTCCAGAACTGACTCCGCGATTTCAGATACTTGTGGATTCTCGTCATCTTGACTAGATTGAAATCCGTCTTTCTTCAGAGGTTCTTCATAGATTTCTTGCAACACCTTGGTCCACATTTCCAACACCTTGTCAAGATCATGAAACATTATGTCATCTTTGCCAGGTTCGACATTTACATCATAACTGCATCCTTCAGCATCATCAGTGATAATATTGCAGAATAGTAAATGCCGATGATCAGAGTGCATGCACTCTTTCGTAACTTTTGACAGACGCTTTGCCGTGTCAAGATGAGTTGCAAGTCTCCGTCCATCCACCGCATACACAACGTGCTTGAATTCTTTACGCGATACTGTATCACCAATGGAAATTGTTGATAATTGTGGCAGAACTGCTTCGATCTTGCACGAACCAAACTCTTTACTTATGATTGTCGATGTTCGTAAAGCGTCACGCCCAACGCATGCAGCAACTGCATCACTAAGGGTCCTGCCACCCGGAAATACAGACGGAGGTGCAATCGATCTTGTGACTTTAAATGAAAATCTGATGTGGCGATACAGAAGTGAAAATGCAAGTAATAAATCACGGATGGATGAGAGTGTGCGCTTTGCAGCTTTGACGTGGGTCTGTCGACGAACCGGGAGTCGTTCAAAGAGGTTGCTGGCTTGAATTGTAGTGCCCACTGGCGCGGGGACGTTGCGACATCTTGTAGCAGATACAATTAGCTTCAACGAAAAGAGAAATCTAAATCATAAAAGTACGTACTCGATTCTCTGACCAGATGTAAGAACAGACCACGACTCAGCTACCGAATCAGCGGCAGTGCGCGTGGTCAATTGCATGGTACCAGCAATATCAGCCAAACTCGCAAGCGCTTCGCCTCGAAATCCCAGCGAGAACACATGCTTAGCTAAATCTTCAAAAGCTGATATCTTTGAAGTCGTATGATGCAAGCACATGAGCTCGCGATCTGCTCCAGGAGAAACGCCGACGCCATTGTCTCGCACGAGGATGTGGGCAGTGGTGGTTGGATCGGTCTCGACAACAATGGAGGTTGCCTGCGCGTCGATGGCGTTATCGATGAGCTCCTTGACAATTGCTGACGGCGACGGAAGAGCCTGCGCAGAAGCGAGAGTGCGCACCGTCGCCGGAGGCAGGCGGTTAATGGACATCAAGACGCGTTGTTGTTGTTGTTAATGTTGGTTGAGTCTATGACGCGACGCGTTGAAAATGATGAACTGTACGTAGATTATTAGTAAGGTGTTTGTGCTGCTGAGACTGTCAGCGGACTTCAATGAGGTTAGGGCTGGCACAAAGTATTGTGTCGCAATTTGGCTTTCAAGAATTCAACTCAGTGCAGTTATTTACTCGTTTGCGCATGATATAGATTAATTAATTAATTTGTTATTTCTATTACGGATAACTAACACATTATAGATTTATAATACAAGCAACTTCTATCATAGCAGGAAAATCGACACTTTAGTGCGAGTAACGGAATTCGGGGTTCTCCATATCAGTGAGATCAAGAAACTCCTTGTCACCAAGAACAGCGAGTTCGGAGGGCTCACCGGCATTGGCAAGACGGTCGCGCTGGTTGTTTTGCCAAATGACGAGCTGGCGGAGACAGATACTGAACACAACAACAAGCGACATGGTGACGATGAGAGCAATCTTGGCTGGCGTGTATGCGGGAGCATCGCCGCCCTTGAACATCTGTGGTCCAATGATGTTACCGATACAGAAGGCGACGAGAGTGAGCGCACTGCGCATGGCACGCTTAGTGTAGCCAGAAGTGTTGGCGGCACCCCAAGCATAGACAAGTGGAAGCATTGCTGGACAAAAGTTGAGGAGGTAGACGCCAAAAAGACGACCAACACGGTAGTGTGCAGGCAGACCTTGAAGGAGACCAGCTCCTAGGACTGATGGAATGGTGATGACGGCCATCATGAGCGCGCGCTCGCCCCAGTACGAGACGACGTACGAGCCAAGAACGGTGGCGATGATTGAGACGGCACCTGAAGGCATCTGGATGATGGTTGTGCGCTCGTTGGAGTAGCCAAAGGTCTGGATAATGATGGACGAGAAGTTGGAGACGGCACCGTTGTCAATCATAGCAAGGATGGTGATGAAGAACAGAGGCCATGTCTGGAGATCCTTGAAGAGAAGCTCACGAACATGTGACCACTTGAAGTGCTTAGCCTCGACACCGGTGTTGTTCTCACGGACGTGCTCAATGGCAAGAACTTTTTCCTCGCGGGAAAGGAAAGATGCGGACATTGGGTTGTCGGGAAGAAGGAGGGTGGTGGCAATGCCGACGACGACAGTTAGGAGACCCATGAAGAGGAAGAGAATCTGCCAGTTGGCGAGGCGAGTGGAGTTGACGTGCTGGAAGCCGTATGAGATGGCGGCACCGATGATCTGGGCGACGCCAATCTGCATGTACCAAAGACCGGTACGGCGGGACTGCTCGGGCTTGGTCCACCACATGCCGGTGATAAGAACAAGGGCGGGTGCGACACAGGCCTCGAAGACACCGAGAAGAACACGGATGACCATGAGAGGAGCGTAGGTGTGGCAGGCGGCGTGGCAGGCGACGACGGCGCCCCAGAGAGTGACGTTGATTCCAAGGTACTTGCCGATGGGGAAGCGCTGCATGAGGTACGAGGTGATGGGCTCGGAGACAATGTAGCCAACGTAGAAGATTGTTCCAAGATTGGAGAACTGGGCGGGGGTGAGGTTCTCACGAATGCCCATGACGGCGGCGTAGTTGAGCAAGGTCTTGTCCAGGTACTGAAGGAAGTAGATGCACATGAGGATGGGCATCAGACGGAGGTCGATTTTCCAGCGCAGGGCCTTGCTGTTGACGGTAGAGGTGTCAAGAGCCTCGGCGCGGGCGTCGCGCATGAAGGCGTAGGCGAGATCCGCATGCTTGGCGGCGATGCCTTTCTCAGGGATCTCGGACTCGGCGGGGCCGATGTCGCAGGCGATGGTCTTTTGCTCGATGTCGGTCATGGCGAGGGTGAGTGTGGAGGAGCGAGGGACGAGAGAACGGGGCGAGAAGAGCAGTGATATCAGGAGGAGGAGGAGGAGGAGGAGGAGGAGCAGACCAGAACAGAGGCGCCGGCGGATCTTTATAGACGCGCTGTCACGGAGCACGACTACAGTATACCCCACCAGCAGCTGGCAGCAGACTATGGCAGACGACAGACGACAGCCGAGTCAGTCAACGGGCGGACTGTTCCGAGTCCCAGATCAGACGAGACTGAGGACAGCGCCGAATCAGGCAACTGCACACCGTACACGAAGAAGCTCAATCCCTGTCGCGTCACCTAAACCGGAGCCAAGCCTCGATAGGACATGGACCCTGGCCGGCGGCATTGTTTTGTCTTGGATTACTTTATCGGGCCTGCCGCGGCCGATACCGCCCTTTGCTGTACTTGTACTATCTCGCAGTGCAGCACAGCACAGCAGAGCCTGTACAACAAGTTATATACAACGTCACGGTGACGTTGACGTCGCGGCCAGCGCAGAGTAAAGCTCGCCGTGAGGCAGAGCCATAAGGTGTGGCGGCGGCACAAGGGGCCGGTGGTCGACCGTGCAGCGCCACTCGCCGTCCGCCATGCAGATCGAGCAAGGGCGTGTGTAGGGCTTTGATGGGGCTTGCAGGACTGAAAGAGAGAACAGCACAGTTCGTTTCTGTGAAGATCCGCCCCATGTTTCACACATCAGTCATCACCATATCCACTTACAAGTCCGATTACAGTAGTACATATGGTCCATCGAAACCGAATACACTGCGCTGCGCTGCAAGCCTGCAATGAGCGGTGGAAACTGTTGCCTGACTAGGCCGTCTGTGCACTGGAACCTCCGCCGGCGCTCTGATAGTCTGATTGGGCCATTGGGCCACCACCACTGTTTTCTTCTTCGGCTCCTCCCTGGACTCTTTTTCGCATAGACCTCCACTTCGCCCTTACTTTTCTTGCTCCTCCCACGATTCTCGACGCAAGGACGCGGGTGGCGCGATTGCTATACTCTATCGTCTCGTGAGCTGGTTGTGGCCCCGTCTCAGCGCGGGCGATTCGATCAATGATTTCATTTGCATGATATTGTACTTGCAGTTCTGATCACGCTGTCGGCGATTCAGTAAAGGGATTTCAGACGTGTTCAAGAACTTTTTAATAATATTTAGCGGAGTTGTGCCTGAGTCTGCGAAGTTGACGTCGTTTCAAGTTTCACGAGACAAAAGCCCTGGCTCAAATATCAGCTACTTTTATTAGGTTGTTATTCCTCTCGCTGTTTTGCCGATATTAGCCTTATACGCTTCTTTTTAACACCATTGTCCGTTTATCATGCCGTATAAAGTCTTGGCTGCTGGTGCAAGCACTCCACTTTCAACACTCATCTGAATGTAATTGAAAAAAAATATAGAGCCATCACATTGTATTTCATCTCTTTGCTCGGCGATAATGCACGGACAGGCGTGCGCTACGATGATCCTATAATGTACTGGATTGACTCTTTTTTTAAATATTCTGCATGTGCTCTCTCTCAACAATTGCGTTAGGGAGATTGCACCATGCTGTATTAAAAACTTGGATCTATGTGCATTGTAGTTTGCGAGTTTTGACAGTGACGTGGACTGTATAAAGTAGAACTATCAACACCGCCCCTACGTCGTTACGCATCGCAAATATTGAAATGGCACCTTTAAAGGTAACGATGCAGCATTTTCATTACTTATTGCTATACCATAGTTGCAATCAATTGATACAAAAACACCCAGAACCCAACAAGCACAACCTTCAGCAATACAGATTCGAATCAATCATTCCCCACAAAGCAGTAAAAAAAAAACATCTTATTTAAACAAGAACACCCTGGGTTGACCACACTTGACCGTTGCCTGTTCCCTCAGTCTTGGTAACCTCGGCCGATACTTCGTCGTGCTTGGACGCCAGTAGTGAGTGAACAATTGTTTTTCCTTGAGCTTCGTCGTACCAGAGTTCGCTGATGCCAGCACCGCAACGAAGACGTTCACCAGGCTGACCGAATCCATCAGCAAAAACGACATGACTGAGAACAAAGCGCTCGATATTCTGCATGGCTCTGCGCTCCTCTTCGAGAGGGCTACTGTGTTGGCCGTCCTCGAGCTCTTCGGGATCAGACTCCCACGGCTTGCGGGGAAGGGCTTGCATGGCCTCGTTGGAAGGAGCAATGACAAGTGTCTTGCTGTTGGGGTCCTGGAGACGGACCATGAGGCCCTCGACCTGGCGGACAAGACTAGCGAAGATGCTGATGTCGCGATCGACACCGAGTGCGTCGGTCATGAGAAGCTGGACGCCGGTCTGCGAGGTGCTGGCGGTGTCTTCGCCGTAGAGAACTTGGGGAATGTGCTGGACCTTTTGCTGCTGCTTTCTGGACTTGAACATCTCGCCGGCACGGGCGGCCTCGGCCTTGGTGTTGACGGCGGCTGGGTTGACGAATGGCCTGACGGCCTCGGGGTTGGCGGCGTCGGGGAGGTAGAAGTCGCCGCGGAGACCGCCGGCGAGCAGCTGCGCGGACGCGGCGGAGACGAGCAGCAAAGCGGTGACAATAACACGCGCAAAACGCATGTTGGATGATGGAGAGGCGCGGTGAAGTGGTTTGGTGATGCAGTGGCAAGGCCTGTTGTGGCCTATATCGGGGGCGAACAAAGTCGTGATAGTCGAGATTCGAAAAGCGGCCTGGCAACTATCGGCCCCAACCCTGAGAGCCGCACGCGCGGCCCAAACGGGAAGCCGAGGAACTCTGCGTTTTGCGGCGATCTTGATACTGTAGCATCTTCTTGTTTGCAACCTGACTACAATTGCTAAGAGGTCCTGTTTTGTGCTTGGCTCGTCTCTGGGAGACCTAAGGGCGCTTGTTCATCTGTCTACTTGTTTTTTTGCGACCGCGTCATGTGTGTTTGCGCCATTGCTGCACCCGTTCCCGCCTTTTGAGTTTGCGTTCTGGTCTCGCGTCCAGCGTCCAGGCCAGATCACGTCCGCGCCTTCCTATGGCCAACAACAACAACAGCGCCTTCACGGGCTTCTATGGCCAGCAGCAGCAGCAGCAGCAGCAGCAGGACCAAAGTGGAAACTACGGTGCTTTTGGCGACTTCTACGACGCCGGCATCTACGCGGATCAGGCCCAGGGCCAGCAGCAGACCGTGCCGGACTTCGCACGCGAGCTCGGCCAACAGCAGCCGAATGCGCAGGCAGCTCCGACCGACGGCAGCATGATCGACTCGTCACTGTGGTCGCAGTTCTTGGACAGCCAGGACGGTAGCAGCCAAGTCCCGTGGGAAATGCAGCAGCAGCAGTCGCAGCAGCAACAGCAGCAGCAACAGCAGCAACAAGACCAACAGCTCAGTGACCAGTATTCACAGTATCAACAGCCACTGCAAGAGCAACTACAGCACCAAGAGCAAGACCAATTTACACAATCTACACAGCCGATGGACCAGGCGCAGTACAACACAGCTCCTCCGTTCAATCCACCAGATCAGTATACGCAGCCTCCGCAGCAGTACACCGACTTCAGCGCCCATCTCCACCAACCGCCTGCTATTTCTCCGCACACTGTTCCTCCGTCAATTGCACGACAGCAGTCGTATTTTCCTCAGACGCAGCCGGCTTTTGTGCAGCAGCAAGTCCAGTCCGAACAGCAAGCTCAAAATGGCGGTCAGTTCGACAACTCGCCATCGCTAAGCGTGTATGGCACACCTTCTGCGCAGCGGCAATCAGTGCCACACTCTCAAGCCGCTACACCAAGCACACATGTAACACCTCTGCCAACTCCACCACCGCAGAACCCGCCGGCATTGCCTGTGGATTATGGCAGTGCCGCGCATTCGCCCGCTTCGCTACAACAAGATCAATCACAGCAGGTACAGTTTCAACAATTGGCTCCCGAGGCGTCTGTTCGGCCACCCGCACCCACACAGCATTCGACACAAACTCTTCCTTTGCAGGCACCTTCAGCTGGCGCTACCGGTATTGTCACTGCACCAGCTCGAGGACGTCCACGCGCTCCAGCTAAGCCTCGAAAACCTGCACTGAAACGACAAGCACTGTCTGCATCAGCAAACAATGCCATCGCTACATCATCTAACTTCACACAGTTTCAGCCTGCGGTACAATCTAGTCAACCATCTCCACTGCAGTCTTCTCAGAGTGAGTATCCACTCAAAAAGCAGCGAACGCTGTCAACTCAGGAAGTACAATTGACTATTCCCATTCCACCACCTCGACCGGTTGCATCTACGGCTCCATCTACGCCACTTGGTGGAGTGTTTCAAGCTCAGCAAATTGTACCAGTGCCACAGCAATGGATTCCAACGGCACCTTCAGTCACATCCTCAGCTCATTCTCGCAGATCGTCGAAGAGCAGCAATAGCAGTGTTACATCTCGACCACGAACAGAGAACAGCAGTCCTGTGGCTACTCATGCGTTACTTTCACCCCAAGTATCACAATCACAGCTGGCTAGGCCAAGTCAAACAATTGGTCAATTTCAAGTTGACAGTTCAAATGGAATGGGTGGCGCTGTCTCTGCAAGACGTTCCTCACTACTAGGCGTCGCGCATTCGTCACATCAAAATTCGCCGCTATCTGCCTCTTCAACCCTGCCCGAATATTCCGAAGATGTTAAAGTCGAGCAAGATACGGTATGTTCAAATATACTCTTTAAGTAATATACGCTAACTGACAATCAGAAAATTAAGGAAGAGCAAAATCAACAGCAGCTCCCAGCCTTGTCGGATCTTGATCGAGAGAGAATTATGAAGGTCATGATGGAGGATAGCGACTATACAGATCCGCCAATGACACGCAGCGAGTATATTGCTTCACTTGGAAAAATTCCTGCTCTGATTACTACAGTTCCATATAATCGACTTGAATATTACGCGAAATCTTCACTTCCTGTTGATGTTACTCCAGAAGAGCACGTACGCCAAGGCATTGCTGCTGCTGTGGCATCACGGCTTCCACCATTTTCACTGCATCCAGGCGAACATGCTCTGCTGAAGAACGGGGTCAGCCATCTTCACGTCACAACTTATCTCTCTATTCGAAATTCAATTTTATATTTATGGCGCACAAATCATCATGTCAGTGTGACTCGTACAGAAGCTGCCGGTTGTGCCAAAGATCCCCGATTTTTTGGACTTGCTGAAGCTGCTTATGAATTCCTTGTACGGCATGGATATATAAATTTTGGCGTCCTTGAGATCCCATTGTGTCACAATAACTTTCCGTACAGCCTACCTGTTCCTGATGTTCGCCGACCAAGGCTGCGTGTAGTGGTTATTGGAGCTGGAATGGCTGGTCTTGGCTGTGCAAGGCAGCTTACAGGGCTGTTTCGGCAATATATTGACTTCCTTACTGGATATGAAGAAGCGCCAGAAATCATTGTATTGGAAGGACGGCATCGTATTGGTGGTCGTGTATATTCGGCTCCACTTCAGTCACCTCCTACACAGCAAGATTCAGGGTCTTCAAAGCCATGCAAAGTAGATCTTGGTGCTCAGATAGTTACTGGTTTCGGCAATGGAAATCCCATGGCTGTACTTATTCGCAAACAACTTGGAATTCCTTGTTATGATTTGAAAGATGCTGGATTATTATATGATGAAGTTGAAGGAGGTGCGACTTCGGCATCACTTGATCGCCGTGCTGAAGGTCTGTTTAATGATCTACTTGAACGTGCAGCGATATATCGAGCGCAACCACGACAACCTCACATTGTAATGGGTGACACACAATTACTTCTTTCTGGAAAAGATCCAACAGGTGATGGCGGTCGTACAATTGGTCGAATGGAAGGTAATACAGTTGAGCCGCCACCATTAGAGAAATCAATTGAAGCTGAAAAGTCGTTGGCGGAATTTAAAGGTGAAGCATCTACGAAGAAATTGGCAGGTGGTCGGTTGTATTCGTCACATACTATGACTTCTTCGAGCAAGACGTTTCCTCCTTTACCTGAGAAATTAGAGAATTTAGGATTTTCTGTCAAAGCTGGTAAAAAATTATCAAAAGAGGTTGCCGAGCCAAGTGGATCTAATGGTTCAGGTACACTTGGCGATACACTTGATGCACAGTTGGAAATTGTAAGATCTGTGGCAGACTTGACTCCACAGGATCTACGATTATTAAATTGGCATTATGCAAATCTCGAGTATGCTAATGCTACAGAGCTTGGAAATTTAAGTCTATTTTCATGGGATCAAGATGATGGGAATGAGTTTAGTGGGAGTCATACAATGATCAAGGAAGGTGGTTACATGCAAGTTCCACGTGCACTATATTTGTTGCCGTCAAAATTAGATGTGCGCTTGAACAGTGCTGTTCGTGATATTCGGTATAGCACGCCTTCTCAATCATCAGCTTCAAAGCGCATGTCTGTAATGTTAGAATCAGGCGAGCAAATATCTGCTGATAAAGTAATCTGTACAGCACCACTTGGAGTTCTTAAAGCTGGAACCATGAAATTTTCACCAGAATTACCACAAGATAAATTAGAAAGTATTCGAAAACTTGGATTTGGTGTTCTTAATAAAGTTGTATTAGTATACGAAACTTGTTTTTGGGATGCAGATAGTGATTTGATTGGAGTTGCAAGGGATAGAAATAGTGGTGATCCAGCTAGTCAAGATAGTTATAGAGATTCAAGAGGTCGATTTTATATTTTTTGGAATGTTACTAATGTCGTTGGAAGGAATTGTCTTGGTGAGTTTACTTTCATTTTAGTACTTTTTATGATGAAATATTAACAAGTTTTAGTTGCATTAATGGCTGGCGCAGCTGCGTTCGAAACATCCAAGCAGCCTGATGAAGTTTTGATTCGGGACGCAAGTCATGTTCTATCTCGCATGTATCCAACAAAAGATATTCCTCATCCTAGCGAGATTATAATTACACGTTGGCATCTTGATCCATTTAGCCGAGGATCGTACTCTTACGTTGGACCTGAAGCAACCGGAGATGATTATGATACTCTTGCACGACCTGAATGTGATGATAATTTATTCTTCGCAGGCGAAGCAACATCACGAACTCATCCTGCAACAGTTAATGGAGCATATCTTTCAGGATTACGAGCAGCAGAGGAAGTTTTCCGAAGTATTTGTGGCGATATTATTGTCGCTAGTCCACTTGTTAAGCCAAAACCAAGACCAAATATGCCAATTCAAACGGAAACAGTTACATTTCCACCGCCACCAAAATCAGCATATGTTGGAGATGTACCACCAGAACAACCTAAACCAGTTGTGTTACCACAGATTCCATTAGAAGAATTGCTTAGAGCAGAATCAAGAGAAATTGAAATGGAAGCTGCTGGTAATACAAGTGCACCTAGGAAACGTGGAAAACCTGCACAAAAAGTTAAACCAAAACACCCGGAACCAACCAGTGTTACAAATGGAGCTGGAAATGGAACTGGTAATGCAACTGGAAATGCAACTGGAAATGTAACTGGGGATGTAACTGGAAATGGTGTATAGTTGTATGATATGTATATTCCAGCAAAAGTAGTCTTTTAATGTATTACTTTCTATTTTTTGTTACTTTTATAATTATTATATTTTTATTTTTCATTTTTTTTGGAAGTATTTTTGTACTGAAATTGTGCATTTGGAAAAATTAGTGTTGGTGTACGGTTTTACATTGTTATATAACTTCGAATTCATTAATTAACCTAGAATACAAACTCCATGCATAAATAAACAAATAAGCTAGACTCTCAAAATGCAATATCATTTAATTAAATTTGCTGTATCAATACGACTTGCAGATACATCTTCCTCTTCATCTTCATCATCTTCTTCATCCTCTTCTTCTATAGCTTCGTCATCGGAATCATCATCTGAATCCTCTTCGTCGTCATCATCGTCCTCTTCATCAGATGAAGCAACACCTTCACCAGCAACTTCATCCCAAGAAATATATTTGCTAGCAACTAAACGTCTAGTTTTCTTTAAAACAAGTGGATCAAATGGAAAGTATCCATCTAATTCAGTTAAATTAGATCGCACAAATGTACCATCATAAACTAATTGTGATTGTTTTTCAGTACTCGTAGTTTGTCGTTGTTGTAATTGCATTCTAATAATATCTCTAGCTTTTCTATCATTGTGACTTCCAGTAAATGAACTTCTTCTATTACCATTTGCTGACGTTGTAATAGTCGTAGCATCAGAAGCAGCACCACCACTCGAACGATGGAATGAACCTCTTTTATTTCTATGAATAATTGAAAAACAATATGCTGCACCTTCACGTTGTGCAACTTTTGCAAACATTGATACAACGTCTGAGTTACACCATTTTAATGGATTAAAACGTGAATTAACAATTCTCTGAAGTAATTGCGAAATATTACAAATCCATTCAGTTGTTGTCGTATCATGATTTTCTGATGTTGAAATTGCTTCTGTTCGTAAATCTCCGTAACGGAAACAAAATATATAAAATATACCTTGTACAACTGAATAAAACATGGTGAAACGAGTCATATCGACAAAAGTTAAAGTTTGTTTTCCAATTCTCTTGCGAGATGCAGCTGAATTCATTTCCGCAGCTTCACATTCTCTTTCATCAAGATATCGTGTAATCCAAGCACAAAGAATTGACATTACAGCTGATAATTGTTCACGTGAGACGTTTCGTGCGCGTGCAATATAAGATGCAAGATATTGCATTGCCATTTGACGACGTGGAATTGTTTGAGCTGGTGCAAGTGCGGTTTCGATTAAGAGTGCGAGGTAAAGATCGGTAAATTCAGCGTCGAATTGAGTTACTGAAAAGAAAAGATACTGTACGGCGTGTGTTCTGTGGGTTGGAAGGAGATATGTTGAGAAATGTGAGAGCAGCGCTGAGTAAAGAACGACTGAGTGGTGAGACATTGTGTCGGATTGCGAGCGAATGTATACCGATTTGAGAACGTAGACTAAGTACGAAACAAGGTTGTCTAATTTTCCGGACATTGTCTTCACGTTTGATGGATCCGCAAGTAATAGTTCCTCGGCTTCGGTAGCGATGACCGCTTCTCCGTCTTGATACTGATCAAGATCAAGATCTTGTGCAAATCCGGTGGCGCTCAAAAACTGCAGCCACTCGTAAACATCGCTTCCGATTGAAGATTCAAATTTATTACCGCCATTTATACTGTTGAGAAACTGACTCTCTGCAACTGATCTCTGATCAAGACCTGCATCTTCATCATCGTCCAAATCATCAAGCCTGTTTTCTATGTCGACATCAATCTCAACGGCACGCTCAAGAATAACACCCCACACTGCGGAAGTGAGTTCAGGAGAGTACTCTGTGACTTTGAGAATGTTTGCCACATAGCGCAAAAGTGTGCGAGAATCGTCGTACTTGAACGGAAACATGCGAATGACTGCATTCTGAAGAACAACGGTGGATGTTGGCACAAGCGAAATGAGATATCGCAGAAGATCGTGCCATCGCTCAGATGACTCTGCTGATACGACGGCGAATTGCGTCAAAATGCGAGCCGCGACGTCGGAGTACCACTTTGGCATGCCTGACACTAGAGCGCCGGCGAAGCTGCTGTAGAGACCAAAGAGATTTGCAAAACTCCGTCGCTCGTGTTCGGGCACTCTTCCGGCCTCGGTGTCGATTCCCTCGATGCTGATTATCGCGCGAACGAGATCCGCGCATGCTGAATCACCCAGACGCTCGATGTGCGGGATGATGGCAGCGATGGTGTAGTAGACTTGCGCGGTGGAAAGTGCGCCCGGGGCAAAGAGAGGCAGCGCAAGGTCGCTGGCAATGTCGCTGAGCGGAGTGGCGTTTCCCTGCGCACGAAAACATTAGTCCTCACTGCCG
Source organism: Myxozyma kluyveri (assembly GCA_030568365.1). NCBI lineage: Eukaryota > Fungi > Ascomycota > Lipomycetes > Lipomycetales > Lipomycetaceae > Myxozyma > Myxozyma kluyveri. Next base: position 25,510 of record JAJLTX010000084.1, read on the forward strand.
CTTCAAGAAAAAAAATACAAAACAGAACGCACCCGTGATAGCTCTGCAAAGGCGTCGTTGACGCGCGCTCGCTGAATGCGCTTGATTGCTGTCGCCATGGCCTTTTCGCTGTCCAGCGCCTTGACGCGCTTTGTCTTTCTGATCTCGCTGCGCGCGCCCTGACTGGACCCGATGCTGGGCGAGTCGTCGCCGGAGTCCGAGATCAGCGGCACCGCGAACGCTGCTCGTTTGCGCTTCAGCGGCGACGGCGCGGCCACGGCCACGGCCACGGAACCCTCAGCAGACCCGAGCAGCGCCGCCGCATCCGAGTTCGAGCTCTGCAGAGACACCATTCTTTGATAGCAGGCACTACACGGACATTGCGCTTGCTGGAGTTAGGCGCTGTTCACTGCCGTAAAAGGGCACGAGACTGATCGCGCAAAAATGGAGGGAAAATTGTCACGCCCTAACCCGGCCGGGGTAAATTTCTTTCTCCCAACCGCGCCGCAGTCACGTGCGCCTTGTCGGCACCGCTTGCGTCCACTCCCCAGCTAGGTCCTTATTACAATCACAATACTGTACTGTACTTGTTGATTTATAGCTAATTAGCTTACGTTGTCTATATACATGACGAGTTGCTGTGCTCAACAATCTCGTGGAGATCGTGCTGTGTGGTGCGAACGTCAGCGTGCATTTCAGCTCGGGTCTGTGCCCGCTTCAGTATATCACAATTCACGTGGGATTGCGGTTCAGCCTGATGTCGATACGATCATGTCCCACAGGCCATCTTCTCTATTATCCTTAAGGTTTGAGTAATTGATTTTGTGCTGTGCGGATAACTATTTCAGTGCCTTATTTGTGTGTGCAGTGTTCAATATCAGTATGAATCAGTCAAGTTCAACAATTTCTGGTTTAGCATTTTCAGACTTGACACTTTTTTCAGACTGTGCTTTTGTTTTCGGTCGAAGGTGTATTTCCCAGTCATCTTCACCATCTGTATCACTATCTATATCAATCACGGCAGCTCGACCTTGCGATTTGCCTGCTGGTTGCGATGCGCTGATTCCCAGCAACTCCAACTGAAGCCATTTTTTTTCATCCTTCGTAAGCTCCACCGAATCAAGCCGCGTATCTTCAAAATATTCCTCCTGCTCGTCAACCATTTCATACTCGTCTTCACTTGCTGATGATGCCGATTGTTCTCGTGCACGCGCTAAAGCTGCTTGCATTCGTAGTTCCCTTCCTCGGTCGCTGTTTGCGACTCGTGGTTTACTCTTGTTTGTCTTGCCTCCTTCCAGCTGTTTCCGCTTTCCCAAATCATCTCCAATACTAACTCCTTCGCCTTCAAATTTCCGTTTCCTTCGTCGACGAACTACTCGGGTGCGCTTTCGCCGCTGTATTGAACCTCCACATAAATCTTCCGGCATCTCTGTCATTGCAATCGGGATCGAACTGACCAGTCTAGAGGTACTTAGTTCGCGTCCTCGAGAGTATAGACCCTCACCAGTATATCCTTGTGATTGTAGTTGATGTAGTTCCTGCATAAATCCATTTCGCACTTTCCAAAATGCCTTTGAATGATTCATTTGAAGGTTATGCGCGAGTTCGTGTATCATGACGCTCAGCACCTGCTGAAGGCTGAGATATTGACGATTTGCACCTCGTAATACCAAACGCACTTTCTCTCCTGCATTGTAATTAATTCCCCAGTATACTCGATTAAACGGATTCTCTTCTAGACTCATAACACTAAGCGAGTGCTTTTTCATGATTGGAAACACGATCGCCGCAATGTGGTTGAGCAAGTCCAGACCCTGAGGCGGAGAATCTGGAAGTGCATTGATGAATGTGATTCTCTCGTTTGGATGCTGTGTTTTTGTGTTGAATCGAGTGATTCCCACAGGCATTTCTTATTCTGCTGTTTGTTGTCGTGAAACTAGAATAGAAAAAGAGATGAGCGGAGTTTCGGAGTTTTGGGATACTTTGTATTGGCCGCGTCGCGTTACCCTGTTTACACTTTGCTCAGTTCACTCGCCCTACGCTGACAGTGCAGTATGTGGGATTTGATATCGTACGTACTCATATTTTCGGACGCCTTATTTGATGCCGGAGCTGCTTACGTACTTTCTTATGGTATTAAGCAAAGCTGCAAAAATAAGATTTATTTGTTCGCATACACAGCAGCGCATTTCACAATATCGCTGTAGTTTTTACATTCAATCGTCAAAATCGATTGGTTCCAGCACAGAGATATTGTGATAGTTAAAGTTGCCGTGCTGAAAGAACTTCAGAACTTGCTTGCACGACCATTCACCGGCACATTTGATTCGAATATGTATCTGTGTTGCCTTGTTTTATCGCATACATGACTATGAATCCTGGATCAGATTTGACCAGCAGCTGCCTTGCATCATCAATTTCGAATCTATGCATCAGTTGTCAGTCAAAGCCCTATCAAAGCCCTATCTTGCTGAACTTTTAATTGTTTTCGGAGACTCAAAACGCGCGCGCGTTGTTCTTCAAGAGTCTTGCAGAGTGCCTGAGCAAGATTCCAACGACTGAGGCTCTCTCCGGTCTCTTCAGTGGCCGCCGTGGAGGCGTGAATGGACGCGCGGTCGTCTGCAGAAGTTACCGACTCCGCCATTGACAAGTCATGTATTTCGACCAATGAATGATAAAGAGATGAAGCCGCTCAAACTTGGAAGGTTGCGAGTGAGTTAAGTGGGCGAGTGAGAGAAAGGCAAGATCGCGGCGTCTGTCCATTACTTTGCCGAACAGCAGGTCTTCGCGTGTGGTTTGTGTAACAGCGGTGCACTTCGGCGTGAATACATTACCACAACATACAGTCCACACCTGCGCCTCAAGATTAACTGCTTTTGCTTGAGAATGCATGAATACAGTTCTACTGTCATTACTAAGATTGAAATCAATTTGTTTCAACGCTGCTTGATGATGTGGGGAATATAGTGCATCCTGCTGCGTTTGATTTGAGTATAAGCGCAATTCCTAAATACGGCTACATCTGAATTTGATTTATATAGCAATTAATATTTATAGCAATAAATAGACAAAATTCAGCGAAGCGGAAGTTTTGCCTACCGGCATAATAGGCCCAATTCGTATACAGGCGGTCTCTCCAACGCGATGGAGGCTGCCGAATACCATCCTTGAAGAGCACGCACGACTTTTTTGCTACTCGATTTGCCTCTAACTTTGACAGTTAACTCATCATGTAGTGTGTATATGGCAATTATATTATATGTGCATTCACGAATACGTCGTGCGATTTTCCTCTGGTTATATCTGTGTTCAATAAATTAGCTTCGCAATCGCAAAAAGAAAACGGAGAGACTCACGACGTGCCGTTAGAGATCACAATTGTATAACAAGACCTGGAGCTCGCATCCTGATCCACAAGAGCCTCCTGTATTTGCTCTTCAAGATCGGACAGCATGGCAAGTTCGGCTACAAGATCAGTATATTTCCCATTTTTCTTAAACGCTGTCTCTCTGCAAGCTGCGAACTTCAAATCAAGATCCTCAATGGATTTTGTAACACACCTTGAATTGACTTCTCGAGTTGCTCCAATTCCACCATCTGAGCCTCAACCTCCTTCATGAAAGAAGCGAGTAGTGACGCCGGAGGACCACGGACTGTTATCACTGAGCATGAATCAAGATCCAACGCGCTGAAATCTGATATGGATGGCGTATAGATTGAAAAAGAACCAGAAATAGACGAGACGCTGTCTTCCTGAGTAACACTTAGCGGCGGAGAGTAACTCGGCAGGACCTGCTCTAGCTCTCGATTGACCGAGCCCACATCGATTTGCGAGGCGTTGTCGCTGGTGTCGATGTCGGAACCACTACTAGAAGCGCGACTTGCCATTTGATTCTTTACCAATACAGATTGTTCTATTTTACTAATAAAGATTGTTCTATTGCTGCGATTATTGGCCAGTAGCCGGTTTCGACGAGGATATCAAAGAGAGGGAATCGAGCGCAGACAGCGCAGAAGGCCTCAGGGAGTCGTTATCTTTTGTCCGCATAATCATGTATTTAACCTAATAAAAAGATCCCCCCCCCCCACCAGAGGTCGCACCAGCGACGCAGCACTCGGCTGCAGCCACTGGCAGCGCAATCATAGTGCGTAAGAGCGCACAGAAGTATAGAGCAAAAAATAAACAATAAAATACACCCTCAAGAGTCACACATCATTCACCAGGTGATCAACATCGCGCTGTTCAGTGCTGTAGGTAGTATAAGGAAGGTATAAGTAAAGCAGCTGGTGAGAAGAGGGCGCAGATGGCCCCAGAATAAGACTGCTCTGCGCTGGGAGTTAGCACCCTAACCCTGCTCCGTGCACTCAAAAAAAAAAAAAAATTTCGACGGTTCCTTGGGCCTTCCCTCTCTGATCCTGGTAGTAGATTTTGTCGGTGCAAAAAAATGTATGTAAATTGTTTTTGTTCTGGACAGATTGAGAATAGATAGCTAACGTTGACTCTAGGTCTCGAATAATCGTGAAGAATCTGCCGTTGACGCTGTCTGACGACAAGCTCAAGGCGCACTTTGCGCAGAATGGCGGCGTAATAACAGACTGCAAGCTCATGCGAAAGCGTGATGGTACTTCTCGAAGGTTTGCGTTCATTGGATACAAGTCTGCGTCTGATGCAGATGCTGCTGTCGAGTATTTTAACAACACATTCATTGGCATGGCTAGGCTGCAGGTTGATCTGGCAAGCAGAATTGACGACGAGAACGCGAAGCGGAAACCACAGCAACAGGGTCCTCGTCCGAGTACTCTTGAACCGCAGAACAAGCGCGCAAAGATTGAAGAGAAGGGAGAAGTTGATCCCAAGCTCAATGAGTATTTGGCGACTATGCGGCCGCGTGCTAATGAACGGACGTGGGCGAATGATGATGGCCTCGATTTGGATCAAGCACCATCAACTGCGGGTCTTGATTCTGTTCTCGCTGAAGCAAAACCACAAGGAGAACGTGTTAAACCTGCTAAATTTGCAAAACCGGAGCCTGTTCAAGTAGCTGATGATTCGAATGAGAATCACGAAGAATCTGAGTCAAAGGTGACCGCTGACGTTTCTGACATGGAGTGGTTAAAGTCTCGATGGAAGCGTGTCCCTGATGCTGAAGACGCTCAAAAAACTGAAGAGTCTTCATCAGGTGATGACGCAACTGCAATTACCGAGCCAGAAACCGCTGAAGAGGAAGTTGAGGAAAAGGAAGATTCTAGTGTAATTGAGATTCGCAAGACCGGGCGTTTATTCTTACGCAACTTGTCATTCATCTGTTCCGAGGACGATCTCCTTGAATTATTCCAACCGTATGGATCTATTGAAGAGGTATGTATATTCAACACATACAGAGCAGCAATACCGTGATGAATCTCTTTTTAGATAGGGACAACTGAATGCTTAACGGCTAGCTGTTGACTTTTTTTTTTCAAGATAGTAATATTTCTGACAATGCCGCTCTTTATTAATTTATTAACTTAATTAAGAAAAATAACTAATAATTGTATAGGTTCACATTCCAGTCGATTCTGAGTCACATAATTCAAAAGGTGTCGCTTATGTTCTGTTTGGAGATGCAGAGATGGCTTGTACGGCTTATCAAGAACTCGACAAGCAATCATTTCAAGGTCGCTTATTACACATCCTTCCAGGCAAACCAAAACGTTCAAACCAACTCGACGAAGCTGAGATTGCCAAATTACCACTTAAACGACAACAAGCAATGAAGAGAAAAGCTCAAGCACTTTCTAGTCAATTCACATGGAATAGTTTATATATGAATTCTGATGCAGTTGTTGGATCACTTGCAAATAAACTGGGAGTTTCAAAAGCAGAATTATTAAATCCTGAAGCATCTGATGCAGGTGTTAAACAAGCACTTGCAGAAGTTCACGCATTAGAAGATGCAAAGAAATATTTTCAAACTGCTGGAATTAATCTTGATGCTTTTAATGATGGCAATAGAAGTAAGAAATCAGATACGGTTATTCTTGTTAAGAATTTTGCATATGGTACAACAACAGATGAATTAAGAGGTTTATTTACTGAAAATAATCTTGATGTACGTCAAGTTTTAATGCCACCAACTGGTACAATTGCAATTGTTGAGTTATTAGATGCACCATCAAGTAGATCTGCTTTTGCTAAATTAGCTTTCAAAAGATTCAAAAATTCAATGTTATATTTGGAACAAGCTCCCAGTAATATCTTCAATGAAGGTCGTCCTGTATTACCTGTTGCACCTTCTGAACGCGCTGCAATTAAACCTACCGAAATTGTTGAAATTCCAATGGCTGATGATGCAGATACTGAAGATACAATTACAACAAGTTTATTCATTAAGAATCTTAATTTCAAAACTCAAACTATTGATCTTATTGAAACATTTAAACCACTTGATGGATTTGTTCGTGCTGAAGTCAAGATGAAGAAAGATGCAAAGAACGCAGGAAAGTTTGTTAGCATGGGATTTGGCTTTGCTGAATTTAAAACTCATGAACAAGCTGAAATTGCAATGCGTGCAATGTCTGATTTCGTGCTACATGGACATAAGTTACAAGTTAAATTATCAACAAGAGAGCCCGCCGGAGGCGCTACACAGAAGAGTAAGGAAACACCACAGACTAAAATTATTATTAAGAATTTACCATTCGAAGCGACAAAACGGGATGTTCGTTCATTATTTGGTGCATTTGGTACAATTCGTACCATTCGACTTCCCAAGAAATTCAACAGTACTACACGTGGTTTTGCATTTGTTGAGTTTGTATCAGCTAAAGAAGCATCGAATGTAATGGAAACATTAACAGGAGTTCATTTACTTGGTAGAAGATTAGTTTTACAATATGCAGTTGGAGATGCAGTTGATGCCGAAGAAGAAATTCAAAGAATGCAACAAAGAATGAAGAAACAAGTTGTGGGTGAACAAGTTGCATCAGGTAGATTAGGTGGGAAAAGAAAATTAGCGGAAGGTGATGAATTTGATGAGGAGTAAAGTTATGTGTGTCTAATTGGTGGTTTTTTGGTGGCATTTTTATTGGCGTTTGTGAAATAAAAGTTTGAATCTTGTATCATAACATGATGTAGAAAGAAATTAACAATCTACATTTGCTACATTAATGAGCCGACAGATAATTCAGAAGGCGTAAAATGCCATCAGGTTCAGTCTGAGCTGTGAGAAAGAACTGGTCATGTGTGGTGGCATTGGTTGAGTTGTTAGCTCCATCTCTCACTTATTGGCAAGGAAGTGGGTGCGAGACTCGGCATCTCACGACCGTTTCACAATCTGCCAGGTTCAGCACAGGCTACAAAATCAATTTTTTTTTTTAATATTCTAAACAAAAGTTGCATATACAACACAAACTTACTATACATTAATAAATCATGAACATCATTACTAAGAATGAGGAGTAAAGCCAGCAGAGACAGCTGAATCAAAACCTTGAAAAGACTGTGATAAATTTGCAAGAATGTCTTTGAATAAAACTTGACTGTTCCCATTTGAATCCACTGTTTGCATGTTATCAAGAAGAATATCATATGCTTGATCTGATTGCTGTGGTTTATTTTGCTGAATTTGAATATTTGAACGTTGCTGTTGCTGTGGATTTCCATGTGGCGCAGGTAAGTTTGTTGGAATTGATTGGTTTGGATGCCCTGACTGTGGATTCATTACTTGAGGCATCGCTGCGCCATCTTCTAAAGCCATTTCTAATTCTCGGAATTGATGTCTCAAGTCATGGTAATGAACGTTATCAGGATTCATTCTTGCTAATTGTTCACCATGTTCAGTTCGTGGATGTGGTTCAGATACTAATGATATGTAAGGAGACCTTGGAACAGTATGTGATTGTGGTCCAGATTGTTGTTGATAATCCATACCCCGACTTGGAGTAATTGGATGAACTTGTGATTCACGAGATGGATTAAGTGAGGATAATAGTTGAGATAAAGCAGGAAGATATTGTGGTTGAGAAGAATTTGATCTTGTAACATTAATTTGTTCTTCACGTTGATCAAGAATCTTGCGTACTTGCGCCCATAATTCAGACAACGCAGCCATATATCGTCGCGTCATATCACTTTGTAATGCAATTGATCGAATCATCTCACATAATCTTGTAGCAGCTTGTAAAATTTCCATTTTACGTACTGTATCAGGATGTTTTGCGAGATATACAAACATTACTGTTGTTGCGCAAAATGCAAGATAGGCAGTATACCAATATGAACCATTAACATTATCGACACCTTCAACGTTTGAAATGCAAATCGCAGAAAACAAACATCGCTCTTGATGTTCCCATCGTCGTTTCACAATTTCTGAGCATATCGAGTCTGACGTATCAACGTCATCAGTCACAGTAAGTGATGGCCGATAAATTAGTATACGGGCATGCGCATATGCAATTCTAACAATTCTAACCTGTCTAGCATACGGATAATCCAAACCATCCATATCCCTCGTCGTGATGCATGCAGGCAATGAATCTCTCCATCGCTGAGCCAAATCACCTAATTCATCAATTATTGTAACTTGCTGAGCAGGAGTTAACGGGATATCAGAGTATAGTTTGCGTAGTGCTTGACGAACAATTCTGCATAGCTTTGCATGTTCAACTGGCGTATACATTAAATTCGGCGTACACTTTCCATTCGGTGGATTAGACAAGCCAGGAGGCGTGCTCAATGACTGGCAATCATCAGTTAAGTTTGGATAACCAACAGTAATGTCCTCTTCAGCAAGCATTAATGTTTTGCCGAGCATTGTACAGAGATACGTATCAAGCGTATAAACAGCCCAGAATACACGTTTGCGAAGCTCAATGTAGAGAATGTCGCTTGGAGAAGTGGAGTTTGAATACTGACCAAAGTTACGGCGATTGAGGTCAAGGTTATTTGAAATGTTCTTGACGGATGAGAACAAGTTCCATGAAGACTTGACTCGAGAAACAGAGAGAAGATATTGACATAGTAGGAACTTTGCTTGCACGGTTGTAAGCCTATCTTCAAGCCGAGACTGAAGACCGAGTTCGTTTTCAGCAATCCATGAGTACTGATCTGCTCGCTTTTGCAGCGTCTTCCACTCAATAGAGTCGGGAGAGATGGCGATGGGATATTGGCATCCAATTGACCAAATCATGAACATGAGTGCACTGATGCTGTGGTCGCCTAGTAAGTTTGGTGGCTGCCGTGAACTGGGATCGGCAAGCGCGGCGGCATATGCATACTCGCTGTAGAAGCCACACTCTAGCCAGTGCTCGACAGTCGGACGATGGAGGATTCGATAGGTCGGACTTGCGTTGTCGAAGTACCACGCAATGAGCTGCGTTCCAAGCTGCTTGTTTGGAAGCGCCAGCTCCTTGGAGCTGAGGTCACTTGACACTGGCCTCTCCGAGAACCAGAACGGCGTCTGGGTCTGGGAGACCATTGTCGGCCGGCGGCCATACTGGTCGTACTGGATCTGCGGTATCCGAGGCGGGGTCGGGTGGTGGTAGACGTCGGAGTGGTGCGTTTCCTGGGCTCGGGAAGCGATTTCCGCGGCCTCGGCGATCGAGTTGAGCCCGTCGCGGTCGGTCAGCGAGACTCTGGCGGTCTGCGAGTACATGAAGTTGGACGAGCCGCCGAGGAAGGCTTCTGCGGACAGGCTGCTGTGGGGCGTGGCCGAGACGGGCTGGATGGGCGGCTCGACGGGGTCGCGGAAGGGGACGTGGACGGCGGCGTGCGCGAGAGCAGGAGTAGCAGCGGATGCAATAGGAGCAGTAGCAGCAGCAGCCCCAGAAGTACCTCGGTGACTGTCGTCGACACGGCCAATGTCGATGAGCGACTGCGCGATGTTGCGCGAGTGCGGCGACGGCAGCGGCGGCGACTGCTCGACGGGGTCGTAGAACGCGCCCGCGTCGCTGAGTATCGGGGCCGGCGTGTCGAGCCCGGCGCTCACGGTGCGCTGCGGGGGCACGACGTAGACTCCGCGCGTGTACTTCTCGTTGTATGTGCACTCGACACGGCCGCGCAGACAGCGCGCGCAGGGCTGGTTCATGGACGGTCAGCACTTCCTCGCACGGCAGACAAGTAAACAAACACACGCACTGCAGCAACACATACCTGGGTCCCGTCGCACTTGACCTTGCGGCGCTTGCACGCGTCGCACGCGCGCGTCGTGTTCTTGCGCTGCCGCTTGTGGGGCAGATGCGCGTAGTCGGCGGAGGTGCCCGTCACGCCGGACTTGCCCTCGGACTGCGCCTCGGCGGGCTCGGACTGGCGCTGCGCGGTGCCGTCGCTGCTGCTGGCAGAGCTGCGGTCCGACACCGGCGGACTCACGGGCCGGTCGTGCTGCATGGTGTGTACCGGCGAGTGCGCTGGAGAGCGGTGCTGTGAGAGCGGTGCTGTGAGAGCGGTGCTGGGCAGTGGCGCTGGCAAAACCCCGGCCACGAAGCTCGGCAGACTGCGGAGATCCAGCTCGGACTTGCCGCACCACAGTTCGCGCGCGCCACAAGGCCCTCGACCGCGCCCGTCCCACCGCTGACACACCGCCGCACGCTCCGGGGCGCGGCCGGGAGTTTTGGTGCTGAATTGCTGCTTGTGCGACGGCCGCCGAGGTCGTTCCGCAGATCACCGCTCAACTCATACAGTGCCATCACCGCAGTTGTCTGGACGGTCACTGCAGACGAGCGTCGGTTCGCAGCCGCCGTACTGGCTGTAAACAGTTGCTGCTCTTGAATGGACCGGGTTGTCTAGTCCCCGGCAGTCCTCAGCCAGTCACCTACCTGCCTTCTGCTTCACTCCGCAGTCGCCAGTTACTTCCTTGCGGATCATCATCGTCACTATTATACTACCGCGATGCTTCTTCTACAGCAGCCGTGTCTCCGCGGTTCTTTTCTTCTCATGAGAACCGCGCTGCGCACATCTCCTCTCAATCCCGCTCGCGTCTCTTCTCCAGCTGGTCTGTCCGCAAGAGTCCAACTCACTGCTCGGAACGCGTTCCAGACCTACTCTCGACCACCCCGACCGCGACCGCGACCGCGGATCCAACAGCACCATCTCTTCCTCCTCTCCGCTCCAATTCTCTCTGGCGGCGCAATTTTATCAATTCAACAGTCAATACACAACGACGATGGCGCCTCATTCCCCTCTGCCGAAGAAGTCGCACACCATCCATCCGAGTTTGCTACCCGAGAAGAGTTCATGCTCTCGGTCTCCATGGATCAAGGTGAAGCGCGACATGATCGACACGCTCCGCGAAACTCGGTTCTCAAGCTGGTCTTTGAACTACTGCAGCATGCGTACGACTCCGCTGCTACATGGCTCAGATTCGCTCATCTGGTCACTCTATTCCTTCCTGTGGCTGTGACGTCACCTGCCGTTTTACTCGGCAGTCGAGTAGAGAGACGCGAGAGCACTTCAGTCATGTCCTCCTCGACAAAAGAAACAACAGAAACAACAGGTGCATTATGGTGGTATAGGTTCTTGATCTGGAGTTTGGAAAGTGCAGGTCCCACTTTCATTAAACTCGGTCAGTGGGCGGCGTCTCGTACTGATATATTTCCAAAGTACTTTTGTCTTGAAATGTCAAAATTACATTCAAGCGTTAAAGCGCACTCGTTAGCCGTCACTATAAGTGCTGTCGAGGATTCTTTTGGTGGGCGCAAGTTTGACGAGATTTTCGATGAATTTGAACCGGAGCCTCTCGGTATTGGTGCAATTGCACAGGTATGTACTGCACCTTCCATAGAAGATAGCAAATATTAAAACGAACAGGTTTACCGCGCGAAATTATCACCCACAGTATTACAAACCGTTCCGAATCCACGAGATCGCGAAAACGCATGGGCAGCGGTGAAAGTATTACACCCCAAAGTTGAAAACTTTGTTGATCGAGATTTACGAATCATGTCATTCTTTGCCCGAGCACTTGATTACGTCCCTACAATTGAATGGCTATCACTTCCGGATGAAGTTGATAAATTTGGTGACATGATGCGACTGCAACTTGATCTACGTATTGAATCTGCAAATCTCTCCATCTTTCAGCAAAATTTTGCAGCCAGAGATGGCATTCATTTCCCAATTTCCTACTCTGCATTACTTCCTGACATGGACTCTAGAAGAGTATTAATTGAAGAATATGTCCCGGCTATTCCAATGGGCAGATTGTTACAATTACCTACTCATGGAAGAGTACAAATGGAAGAAGAAATTGCTGACATGGGATTAAATGCGTTTCTTAACATGTTACTCATTGATAACTTTGTCCATGCTGATTTGCATCCCGGAAATATGATGGTTCGATTTGTTAAGAAAATGGATAAACCAAAATCACAAGCTAAAGCTGAGCAGAAGCCAGAAAACTCAATACCTCTATCAGCTGCCTCATTAACTGCCGCAACATTATCTAGACTTTGGTCTCGTGAAGTTTCCTATGACGTTGAGAAAACTAATGAAATAACAAAACGATTACTTGATATAAATCGAAATGATTCATCCATGTTTAGACGTGAATTGGAACGTTTGGACGCAGATGGATATCGTCCACAGATTGTATTTCTTGATGCTGGACTGGTTACAGAACTGAATGACATAAATCGTCGAAATTTTATTGATTTATTCGCCGCAATTGCTACTTTTGACGGATATCACGCTGGCGAATTAATGGCTGAAAGATCACGAACCCCGTATACAGTTATCAATGCAGATGTATTTGCATTAAAGATGCAAAAACTGCTACTTGGAGTTAAATCTCGAACATTCGCACTGGGAAATATAAGTATTGGCGATGTACTAAATGAAGTCCTAGGAATGGTTCGTCAGCATCATGTTCGAATGGAAGGAGACTTTGTAAATGTTGTACTATCAGTAATGCTACTTGAAGGAATTGGAAGACAATTAGATCCTAATTTAGATATATTTAGGAGTTCATTACCAATTTTAAGAAAATTAGGTGCAATGAGTTCACCTGGAATGCTGACCGATCAATCAGTTTCTTCAATGGTCAAGATTTGGGTTGCCTTGGAAGCAAGGGAGTTTGTTACAGCGTCGGCGTCAGACATAAAGCGACTGGTAAAGTATGATAAATTATGTCCGAATATTTAAATGTTGTAATTTAGAACTTGTATTTTATTCGCAATATAAGCTATGTACATAAATCTATCTATCCTGAAATACCCTATTCGCCCTTCTTTTAATCGCCTGTTTCAATGCATCATCTTGAGCTTCAAATATATACACCAATCCTTTCAAAACCCGATTTAATTTCTCAGCTTGTTCTCTAGTCATTGTATCATTCTCGTCATGATCTGAACGAGCACCTTTTGCCAAGAAATCAAACGTTCGTTGCAAGATTGTATTGAACTTTGTTCTAACATTTAATGCCATCTCTGCTGCAATCGACGGAATAACTTGAATTGGAATCCAGCCATCCACCATAATTGTGTCAGTTGGCATGTTAAGTTCAGCTGAACTTGAGAATAATAATAATGGAATATTACCAACTTTACTTGTATTTTTCAATTGAACTTGATTAGCATTTGCCTCTCTTTTCATTTTTTCTTCAAATGCAAATACTGTTCCATAAGGTACCAGTGATTCAGGCGCAACTGGTCCATATCTGCTATTTCCAATTGTTTTGGGGAAATTAAGTGATGATGGATGAATAATTGCATTGTTATCAAACTCTGTACGAATAACTCTTGATCCAACTGCAATTCCAACATTGGGATAGCTACCAGCAAATTGAAGTGCTTTAATTAATGGTGCATTAAGTGCTAAAGCATTAAGCTGAGGATCACCATATTCATATTCAAATCTTTCAGCATGAGGAACTTTAGATAGAATATTTCGTGATTCCAGAATCTCCATCAATTGATTTGCTGTTCCTTCAATTGTACGAAGAGCACCATGATGCAAGAAATTTTGTTGAGCAAATGCACTTGCAGCTTGATAACCTTCTGAACCTTTAATAAATCTCCATTTTCTAAACGCATTAATTTGTGCAATCATATCGTTACCTTCTCCACCACCAAATTCAGTATGAATTTTTGTTGCTTGATGTTGAAGATCTAATGGTCGCAAAAATAAATCTCGTGCTGATGAACTTGCTGCAATGATAATCATTGGATCTAAACAACGGAAAACAATTCCAAACAAGACCATCCTTGCCATACTTGGAGCGATTGGTAATGTAGCTAAAAGTCTTCCGGTTGGTGTTAATTCGCCTTCTTTAGTTAATGCACCAATATGTTGTAATGAATCAATTGCACTTTCAACCGCAGTAACATTCGGAGGTTCAATTGTATCAGCTAAGAATTCTTGAATACTTGCCTTTGTACCAAGTGCTTTTGTTTCTAAACAAATTTCTTGAAGATCTGATCGCAGAATTTCAGGCGTTGGTGTGACCGCGAAATGATCAAGTCTATTCTTTGAATATAATCCATAATATGCACCATTACTTACACGACCAGCACGACCACTTCTTTGTTTAATGTTTGATTTACTAACCCAATCAACCATGAGAGTAGTAACACGTTGACTTTGTAAAAATTTCTTTTCACGTTCTTTTCCTGTATCAATCACAAATCTAAGTTCAGGAATTGTAACTGAGGTTTCAGCAATATTGGTTGCAATAATAACCTTACGGCATCCTTCAGGAACTTTCTCAAATACTAATTTTTGCGCATCTGCAAGTGTTGAATGAAGCATATAAATCCTAACTTTTTCAGAATCAAGTGGTCCGCCATTTGACATTCTGCTTCGAAGTAAAGCATTTAATTCATTATTAAGTGCAGTGATATCTGAAAGACCTGGTAAGAAAACTAAAATTGAACCTGGGTCTTCACCTGACATAATTTTCCAAACCAATTCAGCAATTAATCCAGTTGGAATATAACTATTATCAGTAGATCCATCGATAACAACACCTTCATCTCCAAAAACACCAGTTGTGGTCCAATCAATACCAGATTTTTCATCTGCTTGAATTTGAGCAACCTCGGCGGCAACTGGTTCAACTTTAGTAACAGCTAATTCTTGTTTCATATATTTAGCAAATTGACGGTCAGTTCTACTAGTCTCAAGTTTAGCTAGCGTCGAACCTCCAACTAATTTCACAACATCTTCAAGATAATGATCAGTTACTGGGAATGTTCGTCCTGGTACAGTGATATGTGGACATGTTCTAGATTCCGTTGCAGCTGCAAAGTATTTTGAAAATAATGCGGTATCAACGGTTGCAGACATGAGTACGATTTTTGGAAATTTCACATTTGGATCTTTCTTTGACTCTTGCAGTCTTCGTTTTAGAAGTACAAGTAAGAAATCAATCATGATATTTCTTTCGTGGACTTCATCGACAATGACGTGAGAGATACCTTGAAAAGCAAATTCAGGACTTGATTGTAATTGACGCAATAAAACACCAGTAGTCATATAATTAATACTACCACCAAAACTAGCAGGTTTTGATTCAAATCTAACTTGATAACCAACAGAAGAACCACCAAGTTTTTGATGACGTTCTGCAGCAACACGTTCTGCAACTGACGATGCAGCTATTCTTCGTGGTTGTGTAACTATAACATTACACTCTGCTCCATTTCCATTCTCAATCATCGCATCAAGAAGAATTTGTGGAACTTGAGTTGATTTACCGCTGCCTGTTGTACCAACAACAACACAAACATCATTATCTTTAATTAACTGAAGGACTTGGTCACGATGTTGATTAAGTGGCAATTCAGCTCTAATATTTCTCATATCCTCTGTTTCTTCAGAGGTATTATATTCATTAAGTTTGTTAAGTAAATATTGGTTCTTGCGTTGCAATGCCGCTTCATCAAAATTCCTATTTCGATTTAATGGTGCATATCTTGATAAATCATCTTCGATTTGTTTAGCAACAGTTTCCTCTGGATTATAATCACCTAACAAAGAGTCCATTTCACGACCCATTGAGCGTAAGCAACCTGTAATTCCATTATCATATCTTGTAGTAATTGGATCAACCGGTTTTAAAACAGTTCCATGACCACGTCTTAATTCTCTAACGAATTTTTTCCAAGCATCTGGATCGCGTTGTTTAATAATGAATGCAGAAACTAAATAAGCACCTAATTGAGCATCAGTTTGAGTATGCATTCCTCGAATACTACCAACCAATAAATCACGAATAAAGAGTTTACATCCGCTGTATCCTGAATCTTTAAATGCTTCAACTCTAACCTCACTACCTTCGATTGCTGCCACATATTCAACAAATTGTTTAGCAGTTGCAGGACCAAGTGCCGAGAAATCGTTAAGGTAAACTCGTTCATCTGCATGATCTTTGAAATATTGATTCATTCTCATTTTAAACACAACACATGCGGCTTTCTCGGCACGTCGTTTGTCTTGTCTATGAGATGTAACAGTAATTCCTTTCTCGGGCCAAGAGACGGTTGCAGTAGTGATTCCGTTATTAGCGACAGAAACTTTGAATTGAGGAAGAGATCCAAAACGAAGACAAATTGAGAGAACATCTAATTTTGCATTGGAATCTTTGTTGATTCTAGGCGAGTTGATATTGCTGCCTAGAGCATCCCAGTTTCCGTATTGACCGTTAGGAGCAACAAAATCGTCGATACCACCGGCAGTCAAAGTTTGCAGACGAACAAGAAGGTTTCTGTAAGCAGCCTCGCGTGCGGATTTCTAACAGAAGTCAGTTAAAAAAATTGTAATCATAGGTGTGGCAGCAAAGAGTACATACCAATGCTTTGGTTTCGCCTTTGGCTGTAATATCCGGCAGACCGTCAAAGTGTTGAGATAGTGGGAGAGTAATAGTAACAGTGCAAACGTTACCTTTACTTTGATTCTCGGAAATCTTTAATGGATAATTTACAAATGTAGAATAAAATTGCTCGGCACCTTTACTTGAGACGCGTCTTTCGGAATGTGCGAAATCAGTGTACCTTTTGGTGGCATCGGTGACGATGGAAAGAACATCGTTATTCCAAATAGCAGCTAGTTCTTCTGATGTATGTGTATCCGAGGCAAAAAATTTAATGTTGCTAAGAGCAAGATTATCCGGCGTCACTGGAGTAGCATGGCGGTTCTTGCGCGAAGGTCGGTCGTCGGAGGCGTAATGATGCTGTGGTTTGGGAGACCGTTTAGAACTGCGTTTACCTCGTTTGGCGAGCTTGACCTCTGCGAATGCGAGCGGTGTTGTGGAAAAGAGGCGGGCCGTGTGTCGCGGAGTATCTAGAATACTCCTCCGCTCGGAAACAGAGAGTACGCTCGAACCGTGGCTGGCGAAGATGCTCGCCGCGGTCGAAAAACGCGACGCCGAAGAGCACTGGGGCAGTACTCGAGCAGCCCGGGACGCGGCCGACTGCACAGTTAGCATAGAGAACTCAAAAATAGTAAACAAGCAAAGTAAACAAACACTTACCAGTCTTGCGAGACGCTGCATTGCGGCCAGTTGGACGTTCGCATCAACTGAGAACAGCCTGCAGTTCTTTGGTAATCTCTGATATCCGCTCAATATCAATCAGCCTTCTCTGCCGGCGCTCGTCGGAAAAAAATTTCGCGCCGGGGTTGGGAGTTTGAGGACACAGGCCCCTTGCAGCGGCGCAGTGTCAGCAGAGAAATGTGCTCATAGAATTGGGGTTTGTACGCCGCGACTCGTTTCCAATGCAGTTAAAAAATTTGAATCCGCAGTCAGCCTGAACGAGGACGACCATCGCCATCGTCGAGACCCACGCAGCACCGAACAGCACCGATTCAGCACGGGAAAGATGGCCGGAAACAAGCAAAACGTGCCGCAGTCCTGGGAACAGGCTGCTCAGGACCAGGACTATGCCAACATGGTCCAGCAGACCGGCAACATAGGCCTCGATGAGCAACAGCAGCGGCAGCAGCAGCAGTATCAGCAGCAACAGTATCAGCAGTACCAGCAGTACGGAAATCAGCAGCATTACCAGCAGCAGCAGGGCTATGGCCAGTACCCGCAGTATCAGCAGCAGCAGCAGCAGCAGCAGCAGCAGCAGCAACAGCAAGGCTACTACGGCAACAACAGCGTCAATGGCAACAACAGATACAACAACAGACCGCGACAAGCAAATGCAGGTCTTTCTGCTGCTGCCTCCGACTTTAGACCTTCCTTTGGCGCTCCTGCTTTTGTTCCTCGTTCAGTCGAGCGTGCGCCTGCAGCAGCTCCTGCGCCAACCCCAACTCCTACAGTCTCCGCTACAACCAACGCAGGAGGCGTCAAGGTCCTCAAGATTGGTGGATCCGCTCCTGCCGCGAAGCCGGCTTCATCTGGACCTAAAGTTCTCAAGATTGTCTCTGCGGATTCCAAGCCCGAGGAGGCCAAGGCTGAGGCTGAGCCGGCTACTAATGAGAAGCCTGTTGAGAAGGCTGTTGAAGAGCCGGTCGAGAAGCCTGCTGAAAAGGCTGCCGAAAAGCCTGTCGACAAAGCAGCAGAAAAGGCCGAGCAGACGAGCGCTGAAGAAGACAAGAAGGATGTGCGAACAGCCGCTGTCGCTGAGGATCTCGAGAAGATTGACGACGAAACACTGGAGGACATGTACGGAAAAGATCACTTGTCAATCATCTTCATGGGTCACGTCGATGCCGGAAAGTCTACTATGGGTGGTAACTTACTCTTCCTCACCGGAACCGTCGACAAGCGTATGATGGAAAAGTACGAAAAGGAAGCCAAGGATGCTGGTCGTGAGAGTTGGTATTTGTCGTGGGTTCTCGATTTGACAAAGGAGGAGCGATCAAAAGGAAAGACAGTCGAAGTTGGTCGCGGTTTTTTCGAAACTGAGAAGCGACGATACACCATCCTTGACGCACCTGGTCACAAGACATATGTGCCTAGTATGATTGGTGGTGCTTCACAAGCTGATATTGGTATTCTCGTCATCTCAGCACGTAAAGGTGAATACGAAACCGGATTCGAGCGTGGTGGCCAGACACGTGAGCACGCTGTTCTTGCAAAGAACCAAGGTGTCAACAAACTCATTGTCGCTGTTAACAAGATGGATGATCCAACCGTCGAATGGTCAAAGGAACGTTACGATGAATGTACTACAAAACTTGGTGCATACTTACGATCGTTAGGATACAAGCCTAAAGAAGATGTTATCTTCATGCCTGTTTCTGCACAATCTGGATTAAACTTGAAGGATCGTGTCAGCAAGGAAATGTGTCCATGGTATGATGGTCCCTCGTTGTTAGAGTACTTGGATAACATGCCCATGTCCGAGCGTAAGATTAATGCTCCATTCATGATGCCCATTGGTTCAAAGTACCGTGATTTGGGTACAATGGTTGAAGGAAAGATTGAGTCAGGACATGCCAAGAAAGGAACTCAGTTAATGGTTATGCCTAATCGAGTGCCTGTTGAAGTGCTTACAATTTACAATGAAACAGAAGCAGAAGCCAATAATGCTATATGTGGTGAACAAGTTAAATTACGCTTGAAAGGTATCGAAGAAGAAGATGTGCAAGTCGGATTTGTTCTTTCATCAATTGACTATCCTGTTCACACGGTTACTGCATTCGAAGCTCAAATTGCAATCATCGAGCTTAAGTCGATTTTAACCGCTGGTTTCACATGTGTTATTCATGTTCACACGGCAGTTGAAGAAGTTACATTTGCAGCATTATTACACAAACTTAAGAAAGGTACGAATCAACGTAGTAAGAAACCACCAGCGTTTGCAACACGAGGAATGAAAATTATTGCACGTTTAGAACTTGTTTCATCGACAGGATTCTGTGTTGAAAGATTTGAAGATTATCCTCAATTAGGAAGATTTACGTTACGCGATCAAGGAAATACAATCGCAATTGGAAAGGTTACAAAGTTGTTGAATTAGGCGTGTTTTTTTTTTTTTTTTCTTTTGTTGAGATGTTTATTGTTGTTGTGAAGTCATGGGCGAGGTGTGTTAAGAAAAAGGAAAATGAATGAATACAGTGATCATTATACATAAATAACTAAATTTAAATCCAACTCCGCAAACGTAAGTACAAATGCATAACTCCGTGGTAAATAATGATTAATTTTGACTTGCAATGACATGTTGCATAAGTGTTGGACCGTGATAGAAACTGGTTATAATGTTTGGACGCACTTCGATAACGAAATCAGTTCGTACGACGGATGCAGGCAAATAAGATATTCGAAGACCAGGTGCAGATGGATCTGTGCCGTCTTCACAGATGGTTACGTTTTTGTCAGTAAGTGCAGATCGAACTACAGAGTCGATTGAAGTGAGGAGCGCTTGGAATCTAGTTGCACGGGGAAATGATTCATAGCCGTCGTAGCGGTAGAGTGTGTCTGAGAGAGTGTCTAGTTTGTTAAGACAGATGATGAGATGAGTGATTGAATTCGAGGTGGCGAGAGTTGTGAGTGTTGAGAGTGTTTCTTGAGAGACCAGATTGCTGATTGTTGACGGAAGTACTTTAGCGTCAGGCGCAGCTGGGCCTGTGGTAGATGCGATTGATGAAGCAAGCGATTTCATTGAGGATGAGGTTGGATGGTGAAGAATCTTGGACATGGCATCTAGATCGAGACGAGCTGGATCAGGGCGCCCAGGCTGTTCTTCTAGAGAAAACGCAGGCGCCATGTCAACCATCAGCACGGCTGTTGAGCGAGAGTATGATTCGGATGTCGGCACTGAAGGAAGAAGTGCAACTGTTTGACGATCTGCACCAAAGTAGACTCGCTGGATTGGAGAAGAGAGATCAGGAAGCGAGTGCAGCCATTGCACAACAGGTCTGAAGTGTGATGCTCTTATAGTCTCAAGCACATCAAACACCGGGTCGTCTTTATTTCTAGCAGGGATCAGGCCTAGTTCGGTGAGCTGGTCGCGGTCGTTGGTGAGCTCGGTTCTGTCGATTGAGAAGTGTCCGTGGAGAAGAAGACGTGCGAGCGAGAGCTTGCCCGAGCCCGGGTTTCCGATGATTCTGAGCGCGACGGGCGCGACGGGCGCGACGGGGCGTCTGTTGGTGGCCGTCGACTGGGCCGGTACCTGGATCGCCGGCGAGACGCGCGTGAATCCGGGCGCGTCGTTGCCGGTGATGGCTGATAGCGGCAGATGCTGCTGGTGCTGCTGCGCTGCTGTGATATCGCGGGCCTCGGTCTCGGCTTCCTCCTCGGCCTCCCAGCCCGGCAGCGCCACGGCGTCGGCGAGGTCGAAGGTGCAGCCCTGGGCAGCAGGCAGAAACCGCGGATGGTGCGGGAGCCCGCGCCGGAAGGGGACCATCATCGTGCTTGTGTATGTAAGTGCAAGAAGGGGAAGCAGGCAGTAGATAATCTGTGCTGCGAATACAATGAACGATATGTACAGTACTAGAACATGCAGTGCGCGCCGACCACTCAAATTAAAGTCCCACCCCACACCTTTCTCCACTCTTGCTTCTGCTTTTGCTTTTCTTCCTCCAACTCACCGCCATCTCGCCATCGCCATCGCCATCACCATCGCCATCGCAACTCCACCGCATTCAGCACTTCCTCCCCGGCAATGCCGCTGCCTGGCCCTGACGCGGCCGGCGCGAGTCCCCGGGGCCCGCACCAGCACCCGCAGCACCAGCACCAGCACCAGCACCAGCACCAGCACCAGCAACTCCAGCAGCTCGGCCATCACCAGCTCCCGCTCGCGCCTGCGCCTGGGCCCGCCGCCCCGAAGCCAGACTCCGTCTCGCCGCCGCCGCCGCCGCCGCGAAAGCGCTCGAAGGTGTCGCGAGCATGCGATGAGGTGCGTTTTCGTCTGTTTTTTATTGTTATTGCCTTTATGCACATGCTAACTGTGTTCATCGCTCAGTGTCGACGCAAAAAGGTACCCACTTCTCCCCACTGCTAACCGCAGCTCGCAACATCGCTAACACCACCAGATCCGCTGCGACGCTTCCTTCGACTCCGACGGCCCTGCTTCACTCGAGCAGTGCTCGTCCTGTCGCCGCGTCGGCGAGAAATGCTCCTTCTCGCGAATCCCCATGAAGCGCGGGCCAAGCAAAGGCTACATCAAGGAACTTGAAGACCGGCTCAACTCGCTCGAGCATTCTATTGCCTCCGACGGCAGCTTCTCTGGCCTTGTTTCTCGCCGCGGAAGTGCTGTTGCCATCACGAATGGACCGGAACCGGCGTCTGCGTCGTCCGCGCACTCCTCTGCCGGTGGCCGAAAAGCATCCGTTTCAAGCACCGGAAGCAATCCCTACCTTGCAGACTCGCCGTCGTCACAGTACTCGGCGTATTACTCCGCCTATCCTGCTTCCAATTCACCGCGAACTCTGGTGCCAGACTACCATCCTCGCCCGCGTGCCAGTTCAACGCACTCACTGCACGGTTTGCCGCTTCCTACGCATCAGCCTCCGCAGCAGCAACAAAGCCAACCACAGACACAGGCTACTTCGCCAAATCCACACGCGCATCCGCTTCCAGGTCATCGAAAGCGTGCATTCTCAAGTACAACAGAATACACTCGTGAACCGGCACCTTCTCACTCTCATTCTCATCCACTTCAAAATGTATCTTCGCAAGATGGTCAACAATCTCAACGACAACCATTAGCACCTCCTCCGCTCCCTGGTCGGTCACAGCAATTGCCATCTTTGAGATCGCCGTTTGGTTCGTTTAGCGAAAGATCTTTTGAGCGATTACCGTCAATCGATAGTCTACGTCCCGCTGCATCAAATCAATTACCTCCACTGCAACCACAGGCACAACTGCAGCCGCAACCTCCGTCTTCATCGCAGTCGCAGTCGCAGTCACAACCATCATCACAATCCCAGTCGCAATCAACAACGCCAAATCCGCAATCAAGCATGACTGTCGTCGACGATCCTGCGCCACCATACATGCCACCTCCAAATGGTCCTAGTCACTACTGGACTCCTGGATACGAAGCAGGCGGACCTGGTCCCTCACGACTTGCACCTGCACCTCGAGACGATACAAGCAGTCCTCGAACAAGTATTTCATTTTCAAATCGACATGGTCCATCTGCTGCACCCGCACATGCACCGCCTCCTTCACTTACACTTCCAGATCGACATTTGCATCGCAGTTCAATCGGTCCTGGTACACCTGGCATCCCGCGACCACGTACAACCGCCACTGGTATGGTATTATCGAGCGACATTCATTATCCATTTGCATGGAATGAAGATGCAATTGATACATACTACGCCAGAATTCATCCACTCTTCCCTATTCTTGCACCGACCCGCGCTCGACTACGGGCATGCCTTGTCGCTGCAACGTCCGCTGCTCGGAACTCGGTTCTTCATGCGTTATACGCGTTAACGCGGTCGCTTGGTCGTCAAGGCGGATCAGAAGATCGACTTGTTGCTGGAACTTATATAGCAGATGCACAAAGTGATGTTACACAGCAGCCTGAAAGTCACGCGATAATTTTAATGCAAGCATTGGTTTTGTTAGGATTAGAAGCAACCTCCAGAGGTGCTGCTGCGTTGAATACAGCTGGTGCACATGCATCTGCACATGCTGGTATTGGTGCCGCAGTCGGAACCGCTCGCGGTCTTAGAGTTTCTGATATGACTAAGGCGGATGATTCAGATGAATCTCCCGATGGTGATAGCGGACGTCGCTCATATCTTGTTTTATATGTACTTGATAAATGGCATTCCGCAGCAACGGGCACTCTACCGTTGTTAAGTAGAGATGTTAGATTAACAAGAGACGATGTACAAATAATACTACCACCAGGAGTTGCAAGATTTGTTCAAGTATCAACAGTTCTAAAACATGTATTAGAAGTAATTGCAGATGAAGAGAGTGACTCAGTTGATGATGAAATGAAAACTCAAGGAAATATTCATCTTGCTAGAGCATTATTTGGTGAACTTGAAAGAATTCGCGAAGGAAGTGATGGGATTAGTACAAATGGATCAAATAGTGCCGATGAGAATGTATTTAATTTGGAATATGATCATGTATCATTATTAATTTTACGACATGTTGGATCGTCTTCAGGTCCTGCAAGACGATGTCAACAAGTTTTGAACGCGGCCCAGAAATTCGGTGAAGCATGTGTGGAAATGTTAAAGAATACAAGTGATCGTGGTAAATCGCCAAATGCAAATGAGCGTGGTAGTCATGGTAGTATTAATGGAGAGCAATATATGCCAATGATTTTAGGGCATCATTTTTGTGGAGGAGTGATTTCAGTATTGTTAGATTTTGTTGATAGACAAAGTGATATTGAAGCTAAACAGGAAGCTTGGAAAACGTTAGATTCGCTTGATGATGCGTTATCTAAATCATACGGAGGAGAAGAAAAAGGAAGATGGGAAACAGGTATGAGAGATGCAATTAATGACAAAAGAAATAAGTTAAGAATGAATGGCGATGGAGTAAATAAAGGAGAAAATGTGTCAGGATTAGAGAAACTTGCCGCGGTAGCAGTAAGTCAAGATGAAAGTATCTCGAAATCAAACGTATCTCGTGGATTTAAAGTAGGTGATGCGTCTCGTTTACGTCGTTTAGGATATCTTGGTTTTTTCGCTCGTTGATGCGCGCGTATATTATTATTATAAGTATACTAATTAACTTAATTAAGATGGTTGTTTGTTTGGAATGTTATGTTATTTTAGTTTTTTTATGTTGGATATATTTTGGTTCACGTTAATTTATGAATTTGTTATTTTGTTATTTATATTTTTATTTACATGTAAGGTGGAAAATTAAGTGGGTATCTGTAGTGAAAATGGTGTAGGATATTGTATCAGTTGTACTAAATGATGAAATAATTGTACTGTAAAACATGGTTTATTTTATAACGAATTGATTTCTCTAATTGATTACTTGATTGGAATTGTAGAAAGTAAAATGATACGATATGATATGTGATTGAATCCGAATTCGAACGATATGCATCCGAAGCCGAATGATATCGTTTATGTATACGTATATCAATTGTAGCAATGGAGTTTGATTGCGGTGAGTAATAAACAATCGAATGATTTACCGTATCCCGAATACGGTATCAGGTAGAACAATAAAGCAAATTAAATTAAGTACCCGAGAAGGAATTTAATGTGGATACTGTAATGAATTTAAACTATATGGCGAATCATTGCGCAATTCATTTACGGACGTTGAATAACCGCGGAGTTTCAATATTTTACATACATTTTATAATTTTATTCATCGGTTATTGGGAGCTTAATCCTCGTTTAACCATTCGCGATATCGATATCGTTCGATTTTTATTGTTGAATTGATAAATAGCGATAAGAGTATTCGCAATATATTTTGGTTGTAGATCGAATATGCCCCACAGTATACTGTAGAAGAAATTCAGATTCGGGGCACTTTCACCACGGCTTATAAATACCCGACTTTTCCCGATCTTTCTCTTCCATTCACCATCAACAACCATCAACCAGCAACAGCCAATTCAATTACTAGGTCAATTGTTCATTCGATTGATTTAATTCTCAATCGAGTCAAGTAATTTAATTATTGTCATCATGTCGTCACCTGATCTTACTTTATACACTGCTGCCGCTCCAAATGGAATCAAAATTTCCATGGCATTAGAGTATCTTGGCGTAAGTTTTGATTTATCACTTTATTGAAGCAATTGCTAATTAATGATTGAATAGCTTCCATACAAAGTCCATGAACTTGTATTCAGCAAGCTTGAGCAAAAAGAACCTTGGTACCTCGAAATCAATCCAAATGGACGTATTCCTGGTCTTGTCGATGTGTTACCTTCAGGAGAACAAGTTAAACTTATGGAATCTGGAGCGATTTTATTGTATCTGACAGATAAATATGATACTGAGAAAAAATTAACTTATGAACATGGTACTCCAGAGTACTATGAAATGTTAGCATGGATGTTTTGGCAAGTTGGTGGATTGGGCCCCATGCAAGGACAAGCTAATCATTTTGCAAGATACTGTTTAACTGACAATGAAGCTGTTATTGAATACGGAACAGGCCGATATGTTGGAGAATCACGTCGATTATTGGCATGTTTGGAAACGCAATTAATCAAACAAAAGGCGAAATATGGGAAAGATGCGTTCTTGGTCGGATCGCATTTATCAATTGCAGATATTATTATTATTTCATGGACTGTTTACTCTGGGTATATCGGAATCGATCTTAAAGCTGAATTCCCTAATTTGTGGGAGTGGGAAGAAATGGTTTATCATATTCCTGAAATTAGAAAGGGAATGGACGTGCCTAAGAAGTTTACTATGAGAGATAATGCTGATCCGGAGGAAATGAAGAGAGCAGCTGAAGCTGGAAAGGCATGGATTCGTAATGGAAAGTAGATTTAAAGCACAAAAAAAAAATGAAGTTTTGGATTCTTGATTGTTTAAGTTTGATTGTCTCGTTTGTTTAAATTTGATTTTACACAAAGATTTAGATATTGATTTTAAAAGTAATAGCAAGTTGATTCCAACACCAATCAGATAGACCATAGAATAAGCAAAATAAAAAAAAAAAAAAAATAAAACACAAAACACCAATGTATCGGCAAAGATACTATATAATTCCTACATAAGTCCTACTTTTGGTTATACCCCATCATGATAATAATTCTATTCTCTTGGAATTGAGGCAATCAATTGACGTGGCGGTTGCGCTGGTGTAAATTCATACTCCAATGATGGAGATTGTAGTAGTTTCCCGTGAACTGGTGAAGCAGTTGAATGCGTTTGAGACTGAGATTGTGGGTCGTTGGGTAAAGCGTCTTCTGTTATGTGGTTGAAGGGGGGAAGGACTAGACCGTAGACATCAGATTGAGCTTCATGAGATAATGATGGAACTGATTGTGGTACAATTGAAGCATGTGTAGGTTGAGCATGTGGATTCGGTGCAGATTGGGGGTCCCTGTAAACTGGAGCCGGGTAGTCGTATGGTCGATAAGTTGGCTCGTATTTAACTGACGAATGAACAGCCTGCGGTGGAGGATGCGATTGAGAGTGAGATTCAAGCATAAAGCCATCTAAATGAGTACTGTAGACTGAGGAAGATGAGTCGGATGCGTAACCGCCTGTTGCTGCGGAGGAGTGAGACGTGGAGGAGGTTGAGGAGATTGGTTGTGTTCCAGGTAACATGTCAGCGTGGCGAGAAGCGGCAATGTAGAAGTCGCGGTTGTATGCAGTTGTGAGAGCAGGACCGGAAGCTGGTGCAGGCTGTTCGTATCGAGGTAGTTGGTGGTCGTAAGGAATGTAGGGACTTGAAAGGCCGAGTGGAATGTAAAGCGATTGTTGATGGTGCTGTTGTTGGTGGTCAGGCAGCGGAAAGAATGGTTGTGGAAGCGACGAGGCAAATGGCGAGGAGGACGACGGCGACGACGGAGAGTGGTCTTGCGGATGGTCGGTTGAGGAAGCCGGGGTATCGATTGGTTCGTGAGAATGGTGACGGTGGGTTGCGGCACGCTGAGCACGTCGTTGGGTAGTGAGAGCAGCACGGCCTGCGTTTTTGAGTAGCGAGCAGTCGCAACGACCGCCGTGACCGCATGAACAGGATACTGACTTTTTGAAGGAAGAAGAAGCCGAGTGCGCGGATGCAGTGGAAGCAGCTGACCGCGGGTCGTACGGACAGTCGCACTTTGTGTGCAGAGCGTGGTTCCGACGGGCTTCGCGGCAATGCTGACACTGAGAAACAGGACGGCCCTTTGGCTTGATCATTGTGAGCGGGCGGTCGGAGTGCGAGCAGGAGGTGACCCTGTGGCCGCGAATGCAGGTCTTAAGAATGCAAGTGTCAGCGAGCAGGGGCAGAGGAGGGGAGATAAGGGCGAGAGAGGAGCAGTACCTCGCAGGCGTACTTGACGCCGTCGATGAAGACCATGGCGACTGGCGACTGGCGACTGCCGTGCGGACTGCCGGGGGAGGAGGGCAGGAGGGCGCAGAGGGCAGGGACGGCTCCTGCGGGAAGGGGAGG
>JAJLTX010000085.1:0-51657 GCA_030568365.1 Myxozyma kluyveri
TACAATAACCAAATAAAACAGGAAAGCAGAACAAACAAGAAGAAAACTTTTATCACCAACCCTAAGCCTTAGGAGAAGTTCCGTGAAGCGGATGGTTTATATCCCTAGACGCGTTTTGCCTCAGTCAGTTTACCATTAATGATATCGTAGCCCATTGGCACATTTACCTTTACAATCACCGACCATCTGGGGCCTTCAGTCTGCAGTGCCTGGATCAAAGCGGCCTGCCTCTCGAGCGTCCACTCATTCTGACACTGTCAAGGTTTCTGAGCCGAGCTTTGATAGGGCTTTGATAGGGCTTTTCTTTGACTAATTGTATTTAGCTTCATGTCGTCATTCAGCGTTGCCTCCGGAAGTCGTTCGTTTTCCAGTGTTCGTTTTCCAGTCACGACAATCGTAGTTGAGCGACTCATTGGATTTGTATTCGTTAGGTACCATTTTAACCATAGTTGAAGTCTCCAAGCCTGCGGGCAAATATTGATCTACCCCATACAGCTTGTGAGCAACTTGTTCATTGCTTGAATCTCTTCAGATTGCTCGGCGTCTTCTCCATTATCTTCCAACTCCTTCTGCCGACTGCAGCTGCAATTTGTCGGCAGGCCTGGACACCCACTTCAAACCCAAACGTGCGTGCGCTCAACTTGTGCAGCTCTGCAGAGACCATTGGAGTTGAAAAACAATCCATTCTGGTCTGCATACACATGTCCATCAAAGTGCAGAGTCAGGCTCAAGTTCAAGGTTATAGATTTGATATTTTAAGCCCTACAAAGTTTCTCACGATAAACAAACTAAGCGTTATGTAGCGCAGCGTGGCTCTTTGGGATAGGGTAAAGTAAGAAGACGGCACGTGCCAGTTGCAGCCTCACCTCTTCCGCGTATATTTGCAGCCACGGCTCCGATATCGTAACTTTTGGTGGTTGTATACCAGACCATCACAGCAGCACTTGACGAAGTCGAAAGCACATGGACGAAGGCGGTGTAGTTGCAGCAGAAATAGCAGCTGCGGGCGCCAATGCTGGCGTGGGAAATGCCGGGCCCGCAGCAGCAGCAACGTCGCCACTCGCCGACGCGCTTTTCAGTGCTTACTTCCCGCTTCCCTACAGAGTACTCGCGACTTTCATTCTCGGTGTGTGGGCATGGGGAATCACGATTCAAGTGCTGAGCGCGAAAAGTATTAATGTCGAAGCGTTGGTGAGATTTGCGCAACAGACTGGCGCCCCTCCACTGTACCAGTCAGTTTACCAAGTCGCGGCGATGCTCACGGGTGTTTACGCTATGTGCGCACTGTTATTGTGGTCATTTGCATCAACGGCATCGGAAGATGGCGATGGGTTATTTGTTCTTACGTTTCTCGGCGTTGATATTGTTTGTTTACTTGGATTTGTTGCGGTTGCTGGTGTGTTTGCGTATCCAGGACACGCCGTGCACCGCGTCGGAAGATTCCGTTTTCTACGCACACTACGCCGAATTGCTATTGGTGGTCTTGATGCGGATACGCGGTTTGCAGATGTTCTTGCCGCAGATGCATTGACATCCTACTCAAAAGTACTTGTTGATTCGTGGATCATGGCGTGTATGCTATTTTGCGGTCGTGCAGTCTCAGCAATTCCGGATCGCACCTGTGGCGGTGAATGGCTGGTTTCGGCGATTTTATCTATTCCATATGGAATTCGACTTCGACAATGTCTTACAGATTACATTCGGTCACGACTTACCGATAGATCTCATCTTGTTAATGCAGCGAAATACGCTACCACATTTCCAGTTATTTTCCTATCAGTATTCAAGCACAAGATTGAAGAAGCTGCGATTCCTTATGGAGGACCTACACTTGGCGCAGCTATTGTTTATTATTTATGGATTATCTCAATGTTGGTTAATTCATTATTTTCATTCTATTGGGACGTTACAAAAGATTGGAACTTGGCAGTATTCTCACAGATCAAATTCAACTTGGTGCGCCGAGCTGCTGCAGACTCATGGCAAGAAAAACAACAGGATAGAGAACGAGCCGGGTCACTTTCACAGACAGACGGCTCACCTCAAGTTCCATCACTTTTAACACCAACTGAAGATGATCATCCATTACTTCGTCCAATACGACATTTTCCACCAGCATTTTATTATTTGGCAGTTATACTTGACTTTTGTCTTCGGTTTACTTGGAGTTTAAAATTATCTCCTCATTTGTACTTTTTTAATGATTTCGAAGGTGGTGTGTTTGTTCTTGAGCTAATGGAGTTATTAAGACGTTGGATATGGTTATTCCTTCGTATTGAAACTGAATGGCTGAAGACTGGATCATCAATAACTCCAATTTCTCCGTCAAGAACAAAGGATTAAAACTTAATTTTTGTTAAATATTTTTTTTTGTACGATATAGATAGTATTAGATAACTGTACATGCACTAATTCACATTTCACAATCATAGCAGATCCGTAACCTAATTTAAGCAAATGAGTATCGCAATTAAACTTCAAAATTACTTTCCCTTTCGTTTTAAACGTTCATAACTCCCCTTTGCTCTTTCCTTTTTCAAATTAGCTTTCCGTTCTCTTGGTGATAAATATCTGAAATTTTTTATCCGTTTAACTGCTGACCCTTGTAATGACTGTTGGTTATTTCGCGGTGGTACCGGAACTCCATGATTAATTTTATTAACTCGATCTGCATAAAGTGCTGCTCGTACTAAACTTTTATGTAATACTTTTTCACCTCGATTTGGATCATAATTATAATTACTGTCATTTTTATTTTGATTTGAATTTGAATTATTCATATCTGCATCGTATGCTTCGATAGTAACTGTTGTTTCTGCACTAAACGGATCTTCATCTTCAGATGTGTTTGAAGCACTTCCATATCTTTGAACAAGTTTCTGACCAGTTTTCAAAATTCCTCTAGGTCTTCGGTCATCTTCATCTTTAATTCCAGTCCACTCCTCACCATCCTCATCACCAACTTCTTCCTCGTTTTTCACATTGT
Source organism: Myxozyma kluyveri (assembly GCA_030568365.1). NCBI lineage: Eukaryota > Fungi > Ascomycota > Lipomycetes > Lipomycetales > Lipomycetaceae > Myxozyma > Myxozyma kluyveri. The sequence goes on from JAJLTX010000085.1 coordinate 2,987, forward strand.
CGCTATCCTTATCATTGTCATCTTCACTGTCTCTTGCGCCTAGTTCGTTTTGTGATCGATATAACTGCTTCGCAAATTCAACTCTTTCATTTAATTCATCTTTCCTCTGTTTCCTCATCACAGCTCTTTCTTCTCTTCTTGCAACTTTCTCTCTTTCAATAGCTTTTGCAACTGCATGCTCTTTTCTTTCCACATTTCTTTTGTGAAATCCAGTTAAATAGTCCCTAATACATGTTAATAGTCCACTGCAATAAACCAATTAAAAGGAGAAACATACTCTCTTGCGGATTTATCGAATACAATCTCACGCGGCCGTCGATGGGCAGCTTGCGCATTAGGAAATGCAACCTCAGCAATCCGTTGTCTCCGACCCATTTTGTCGAATCTTGAATATTTTCCACAGTATATTCACAAGTCGCATAAACAGTTGGAACCACCCCCCCTCGTTCCCTCGATCAACATCGATCGTGAAGACGCACAAATGTTAGAAGTGGGAGCAACAAATTCTCCTGCACGTGACCATCACGTGCCCATATGGCGGCTGCGGTCTAGGGTTTCGAGTCATATCGTATCAGGTAACACAAACCTCGCCTCGTCCATTGGCCGGGGCGATAACAGGCGATATTTAAAAGCGCCCCAAGTCGCCCCACTGGCTCAAATTTGAAATGCGAGATTGGCCAGCCTCAAGAGTTAGCAATTAAACAAGCAAACAATGCTGCCTATTATTGATATTTCAGAGCCCGATACAACTGCGGTTGCAAAGAAGGTGCTCGATGCTGCAAAGACTGAGGGTTTCTTCTTTATTGAAGGAAGTGGGATTACTGCTGATGATGTCGACTTTATGTTTGGAGTGGTGAGTTGTTGCGATGACATTTGAATTCTTTGAAATAGGTGCTAATTGTTTATGAATAGTCCAAAAACTTGTTTGCGTTACCTGTCGAGGAAAAGTTAAAGTTCCCCATGACGAACAACAGAGGTTACGCAAAGATGAACCAGGAATCGTAAGTCTTTTACGATGCTGCAATGGAAATTATTATACAGCTGTTAACATAGCATAGGCTTGATGTCGACAACAGTAAAGGTGGCGATCCAAAAGAGTAAGTGCAATTGAATCAATTACTATATCATTATCAATGAGTCAGTCTAACCGTTATGCTCGTTGTGTTACAGAGTCTTTAATTTTGGACCATTTGAATCCAGCGCAACAGGAGGAGTTCGTCAACCACTTCCAGACAGTACAGATGAGAAGCGTGAAAAAATTGCAAAATTTATAAGAACAGTTCATGAAGTTGCTCAAAAAGTTTTGGAATTACTTGGTCAAGCTTTAGAAGTTCCTGAAGAAGTTGGTGGTCCTGCTTGGTTTTCAAATCGTCATAGTGTATCTCGTAAGAGTGGAAGTACTTTACGTATCTTGCATTATCCTCCTTTGGGCACTGATAGTGATGAGCCAGCTATCCGCGCGGGTGCTCATACTGATTATGGATCAGTGACGTTATTGTTTCAAGTGCCAGGTCAAGAAGGTCTTGAAGTCAAGTCTCCGACATTAGGCGAGTGGATTGGTGTTCCCGCACCAAACCCTAGTGTACCAGGAACTTGTGCACCAATTGTTGTTAATATTGCAGGTACGTTTGACTTACACATATCTCGCTTGCCTTGCTTGCTTTGGCAATTACAGCTGGCAGCTCGGGAATTAATTCTATCTACACTGCAGTATGCTAACTAATGCGGGGTATAGACCAGCTCAGCTTTTGGACATCCGGATTGCTCCGGTCAGCGTATCACCGTGTTCGTTTTTCATCAGATACTGTTGGCGCTGGACGTGATCGTTACTCAATGGCATACTTCTGTCATCCTGATGATGAGGTTAAACTTGAGTCAGTTCCTTCAAAAGCAGTTGCCGAGGCTCTCGCAGCATTTGCCGCTAATGGTGGATTCCATGAGGAATCTGAAAAGACCGCGGCTATTCGAAAGACTACAGATGATGATGGCAGGGTTCTTACTGCAGGCGAGCATTTAAGAAAGCGATTGGCTTTAGCTTTTGCGTGAGTGATATGCTAAGCTATTAACCTATTTACAAGCGATAATGTCAATTCGAGTGTGTGTCTGATAGTAATGTATGTAAAAAAAGCAAATAGAATGGTTTGAAAATATGTTTATCGAAATGGATGCGCTGGAGTTTGCCGAGGCGTAGACGGCTTAGATAGGCAAGGCGACGCAAATTAGAGTTAGCGCCGACGCAGGTCTGGCGCCAGCTGGCAGAATGCAGAAGGATGTGGAGAGAATAGAGTATAGATACTGCAACTGTAAGCAGGTGTAAGCACGGTGTTTAGGCTATAGCGAACAGTGCTGGGGCTGAGGAAGTCGACGGAGTTTTTCTGTCGTTTGTGGACTGGGTTGAGTTTTGTGGCGCCTGGGGTCGGGTTATAAGCGAGGACGAGCCACAGTCCGAGCGCTGTGCGTTCAGAGCCTTGTGCGACGGTTACACCAGCACCGTGTAACCCCCAATTCAAGAAGCCCACAAGCCTCACAAACACAAAGCAGAAGCATTGCGGAAGCCAACAGACGAGCAGACGAAACACAGTTCGTCGTGCCTCCGCCGGACGTCGTCAATACATAAAACGGCCGCGTCCGCCGCCTTGGACTCTCTGCCCCAGTCGCGAACTCCCCGGACGGCCTCATTAGAAGATACATCGTGAACACACGCTTCCCGACTACTGCAACTGCTACAACACTACAACAAAAATGTCCAATATAAACATCAACGCAAGTCTCGCGGCGTCGGAACAGTTCGCAGAGGCGGCGCGTGTCACGACAGGGGATCCTGTTCAACCACTCGCATATGCGGCAAGTACCGGCGGAGCTTCAGGCACCGCGTTCGACTACGACTACGACAGCCCTTCCGCAGCAGCAGCAGCAATCGCAGTCGCACAACAGTACTCAGCAGCGTATCCTCTTCATCCTCTTGACACTATACCGCTTCGGCAAGCAACAGCAATTCCATTCACCGGAGCGGGACGATTGCCGCCATATCAGTTTCCACCAATTGCGAATACAGTCAATACACAGCCTTTTCCGCAAGTTGCCGGATATTCGGCACATACATTACCTGGACCAAGGGATAGCAGATTCTTGGTTCCAGCAGCAGGAATGCACTTACGACAAGCATATTCTGCACCACAGACATTCCCGCCGTCAGCGGCGTCGCATCATCGTCGTCGGTCGTCCGTATCAAGGTCTAGAACAGGTATGCACTTTCTTATACTCGTATTTTTAATTGTTATATGTTGAGCTAACATTTGAAGGTTGTTGGCAATGCCGTATTCGACGCAAGAAATGCGATGATAGAAAACCTCGGTGCATGACATGTGAACGACTTGATATTCTGTGTACATATGGAGATTGTCCAGATAATATTCGTTCAACTGAAGATAGACGACGAGCAGCAAGAGAATTGACGATTCAGATTCGAGCAACGTTGAGAAGACGTTCAAGTGCGCGTGGTGCTGCGAGTTCTGTTGGTTCTGCTGCTAACACGGCGGTTGCTGCTGTTCAAAGTGAAGAATTGGCGAGTGTTGCTGGTGTTAATGGTTTTGGAACTGCAAGCAGTAGAAGTAGCAGGAATGGAAGTAGTAGCAGTTCAGTAGCGACAACAATATTGAGTATTCCAGAAGATCCGCTCGGTCTTGGGCAACATCTTGATTCACCACTTAGTGTCACAACTTCACCAACAACAACCTCAAACGGAACTGGTTTCATGGGGATTGAAATTGACACGCTGGATTTCGATAGCGTCCAGTCACCAATTCCAGCATTAGAAAGACGTGTGAATGAAGTTTCAAGGGCTGTTGTTGCACCAAACATTCCGGTAGCACAACAGTTGGCGTACGTGATTGTGTATTTCCGCATGGCGACAAGAGTGTTGTTTCCAGGATTATATTTGCAGACGGATGATACACATGACTTTCAAAGTGTGCTTTTTGATTTGGCGTTGGAAGATGCATGGCTTTGGCGCAGTATTGTGGCATTGGGATATGCATATGCTGAGATGATTCGACGAGACGTGCCGTCTGTTGCGGATACACGGTTTCTGGCGACGGCGACGGAGCATTTTGTGCGGTCGGCGAGTATCTTGATGGCGACGGCGAGAGCAGTTCGACGCAGTGATGGAATTGACAGATACGACGGCGATGGAGAGGTGACGACGACGACGGCGCTGCCGCCAAAGGCGCTGCTGGAACGGGCGCTGATGCTCGGATGGAATGTTTTCACAGTTCAGCGGGTGTTGGGAGTTCACGATATGACGGCCTTATCGTCGCTGCTCCACCTGATTTCGCACTTCTCGCTGTTGACGCCGGCACCAGCAACACAGATCTCGACTACAACATGGGAGCCGGTTCCATCGCCGTCGCAGACAGCGGCACTGGCACTGTCGGCGCAGTCTGCGCTCATTCGCACAGCAATAGCGCACACGGTGCACGCAGACATCCTGGTTGCAACATATAGCATGCAGCCGCCGCTACTGGCAGGTACATACAGCGAGATGCTGAACTCGTACCTTGCGGGACGGCCGGTGTTTCGCATCGGCATTGCCACTGGTATTCCAATAGCGACGCCTATTCTTCTTGTGTTGTCACGGCTGGTAGAGATTGAGTACGCCATGTGGCAGGATTACCAGGCGCGGCTTAAGGTGGACTCGGCGAATGGCGGGCTATCATCAGCGCAGTCGTTCTTGTCGGTGGATGTCGAGATGCGGTTGGAGCGTGCGGCAATGCTTTTGGAATCCTATGTTCATGATATCGACAGTCAGCGATCAACACAGGTATGCACAGAGCTGATGCGACATGCGGTGCGAATATATCTTGCTGTTTTCTGTGACGCGAGCATGTACGCTCGGGCATTGTCTGCTTTGTCCGCCGGAGTGGGCGCTGCTGGAGCAATTCGGCGAGGTCAAGTATCGGTTGCAGCGCGGGAGAGTGCTACAGTGCAAGCATGCGTTGAACGGTTTACAGCACTGCTGGTTGATGAGTTGCTCGAGGAAGGTCCGGTAGGAAGTGGATCGGCAGGACAGGGCACTCCAACAGAGAGCGTGACGGGTGTTCAAGGCATGAAGGATCAAGAGCTGGAGCGGTGTATTGTGTGGGCGTTGGTTATTGTGGCGAATGTTACTGGCCCAGAAGCACAGGTGGAGGTATCAGGCGGTCACCGGGTGCAGTGTCGAGCAGTGCTGGAGCGGACGTTCTGTGGAGCGGTGGCCAAGGGCGGGTTTGGTGGCTGGGAGCGGGCCCGGCAGACTGTGGTGGAGCTGTGGAGGGGAGGCAGCTATGGGATGGGCAAGGCGTGGCGGGAGGTGGACGAGGAGGGCGGACTGCCGGTGGTGTTCTGAGTCTAGAGTGGAAGTATGTAAACAATGGGATAAGTATGTACTGTACTGTAGATTAAATATTTAAACTACAGTAGACAGACTTGTGCCTAATCGGGCAAGCTAGCGGCCGGTGAATTGGCGACAAGGTTCGCGCTAACGCAGGCTCATGCCAGGGGCGAACTCAATGGGCGTTATGGTTTGCAGTTCTGCACCGTGTCACGCCGTCACTATAAGTTGGCTGCGGTGTTCACGATCCCGGTCTTCTCTACAGTAGTTCTTCCCCGGTTCTTCCTCCTGCACCACCCGAACTGCTCACTCAACGAAAGCCAATGGCGGACCTTGCGCACAACTGGGTGCAGAACTGGGTCCCGCTGGCGGTGCCGGTCTACGGCAGTGTGCGCGCTGCGTTTGTGCCGCCGCCGTCGCTGGCGGGCGCTGCGGTGCCGCTGGGCCTGGGCGACCGCGTGGCCGTGTTCGACCAGTCGGCCTCGGGCGCGCCCAAGTGGCTGCGTGGGTGGCGAGTGACTGCGTCGCCGTCGCAGCGCGAGTCCGCCGCCGTCGCCGTCGGGCTGTTTCCGGCCTCGTGCGTGGTTCTGTCGTCGGCTGCGGTCCAGGCGACGCTGCCCTCCGACCCGGCCTCGTCGTCGTCGTCGTCGTCGTCGTCGTCGTCCGCGCCGCCAATCGCAGCTGAGATCGAGGCTGCGCTCGTCGAGTGGCATCCGCATCTCGTCGGCATACTCGCCTCGGCGTCGACCGGATCCTCGCGCAGCTACTCGCGCGCAAACGCCATCGCGACGCTCGTCGCCGAGCTCGCTGCGGTGCGCAAGAAGGTGCTGCTGGGCGTGCTGACCACCGCAGAGCTCGCCGACGCCGTCAGAACCGCCATCTGGGCGCTTGCTCGCGGCAACAAGCTGCTTTCTGGCGACATCATTGTTCGCGCCGAGAGCGACGGCCATGTTCGAACCGGCCAGGAAGCCATAGTCGCGCTCTTCCTCGACCAGCAGACTCTCGCTCTGGCGACTCACGCTCCCCTGGTCCAGCACCGGCTCACTCCAAGCACCATCAGGAGCAATGATTCCGCGGCAAGACGCGCTCTTCATCTTCTCACGCACGTCAAGGCCGCCGTCGACGGCAGCTGGAGCGACGGCATGTCCGCCAACGTCTACCTCTGCAGCAAGTCCAGCGTCCTCACCGAGTGCTTCTCGGCGCCGGGAGGAGTGCTAGACACCCGGGCCCTCTTTGTCGATCTGCCCCACAAGATCACATACGGCGAAGTCTTCATTGCTGTTGAAATCTACGAGACTATCTACATGACTACCCAAGTCACCGATCGCTCGAAACCTGACGAGCCACCAAGTGCGTTCTTCTCTTGACTTTACTACGATATTACGCTAACACGCGCTTCAGAATCATACACAATCAAGGCCCGCAGAGGCGTCGGCGTCGGCGCGGTCAACATTGGTGGCATCTTGCGTGAAGTCGCAGACGCAGACCGTGACATTGTCGTCCGTGTATTCGCTGCTCAACGTGCCTTCCAAGATCCAACTCCTGGCGCCGCAATCGGCTGGGGATCGCTGCGCGAGCGTCTCACAAAGGGACAGGCTGACGGAATGTATGTACTCTTTTCTGCTGATCAAAGCGAACAACTGCTGACAATTGTTCAATTTTAGCGAGCGAACCGGAAAGCTCGACCGCATCACGCTCACTCTGCACGCCTACTCAGCACCTTCACCGGAAGCACTCATCACTACTGCTCCGTCAATCTTCTCCGGCCTCTCATGTCAACCACGCACACTTTTCGCTTCTTCAGCGACTGTCCGTCGCGATGAGCTTTATCTCACACTCAAGAATGTCTCCTTCACTTCACCTTCATTCGGTCCTAATGCTTTATACTTCATCACAGTCTCCGCAGCAAATCACTCGGCAATCAAACTCTATCCTGCTGCAGGTTCCGAGCCAGTCGAGCCATGGACATCATCAGTCGTAACGCGCGATGAATCACTGTCGGAATCAGTCTGCGTTACTCCGCTAGCACACAATGCCGTAGCTCACATTCGGATACATCTCGCTGATGGAAAAGCTGTTGGTCGCGGTACACTTGCACTATGGGCAGATGACGTTGCTATCAAAGATGGTGCTCGTGAAGTCGAGATTTCTGATAACAATGGCAAGACGTTTGCTATTTTGAAACTATCTACTCGTCTTGTTTCAACAGAGTTTTCAACAGATGAGACTGTTATTGGAATACTGCGATGGCGCAAAGCTCGAGTTGGCGGTGAAGCTGCTCAGAAGTTGTTACGTTTTCTTGGTCAGACTCGCTATGTCGAACCAGACGAGTTAATTAAATTACTCCGAGAAGTTTTAGACTCACTCTTTGGGATTCTCGCATGGAAGCAAGGTGACCAAACATACGAAGATGCAGCATTTCAAGCACTTGCTCATGTTCTCTACGTCACTTCCGAAGTCGACTCTGCTCTTATTCGTGAGTACGCTGAAAATCATTTCAATTATCCATCTGTAATTGGTCCATTAGTATACTCAGCTGAACGATTACTTCGACGTAATGCTGAAGAAGATAATGGTGCGATTGTACGTGAACTTATTAAAGTTGGAAATCATTTATTAGGATTTATTGGCAGCTGTTGGACAAAGCATCAAGCAAAAGATTCAATTCCGTTGAATTTAGGTAATCTTCGGGATCGGGTTCATAGAATGTTTAGCGTTCTGTGTAAACTATTAGAACAAGATGCAAGCTCTTCACAAACTTCAGCTGATGCAACTGTTACAATGGAACTTAATCAATCGCTTGTTCTTAGAAATTTCCCTCATTATCTTCCACATTTGCAAAGTATTTACACAGATGATCAAATTGTCGATATCATTGTTAACTTTGCAAATGCAAGTGCACCAAAAGCATCCTCTCCGTTGTATTCACCATCAATTTCAGCAACAGCAACAAAGCGTGCAATGCATCGTTTAGTAATGCTTCAAGAAATTTCCAAACTTTGGTTATTTGTTAATCCATCATCTGACGGATTACGTCGTCGACTTGTTATCTGTACAATTGATTGGTTACGTCCATATCTTAAAGCAGCATCACCTGAATCTGATATGGCAAGTGCTGCAGCTTGGAATTCATGGAAAGATAAAATTAGACTATGTTGTTCTGTACTTGCTGCTCAAGTTCAAGTTCTTTGGCCTCGTCGAAAGCAAGAAGTTGAAGTTTGCGGACTATATGTCGGTCTTCTTCCATCAATTGCAGATGTTTTCAACTCTTTGTTACAAGATGGAGCAAGTAGTGTTGCTGCAGCGGCATCTTCACGGGTTCCAAATATGACTATTCGATTCAAGAATGAGTATTCGGCACTCTTTCCTGGCAAATTTCCATTCCCGGGACAAAAACCTGTAGATACAAGTATACAAAAGGTACCATTTGATGAACTTGCAGCTGAGCTATCATGTATATTTGCAGTTTTAGTTGAGTTTTCAACATTTGATGAAGAATATTCAACTTCGTCTTCAGCATTAGCCGTGACTGGTGAAAAATTAACTGAATCTCAAGCAATAACATTAATGATTGATTTACTCAAGTCATGTGAACATCTTTTACAAGGGAAAGGAGTTCCAAAACAATGGTTATCAACATACATGTTAGTGCATTCAGCGATTTTAAATTGTTTGGAGTTCATTTCACTGCTATTAAGTGAATATTTCATTCCGTCAAAAATGGAAAATATACCTGCAAATGAAAGAGTTGTTAAAGTATGGTATTTATTTTTCGTCAGATTGGCTGAATTAATTGAATCTGAATATCTCAATATTGATGAATGTCCATCGGAACAGCGAAAAAGAGTTGTAAGTCAGATGTGTGGTGATGTCCGAGAACGTGGTGCAGTGTTATTACTTAGAATGTGGAAGTCAATTTCTGAATTTGATGAAGATGACTCGATTCAATATAGATTTTTATTGAAAAGACTCTCTCATGATTGCTCATTAATTGAAAAATTAGTGGAAATGTTGGTTTCGTCAAATGAGATTCTGAAGCATACTGCGGTAGGAATATTGAAAAATATCATTGTTTTCGAATGGGAGTCATTTAACTCTCTGGTAAAATTTCAAAGCGATATGATTGATGTATGTATCCATTGTGTTAATAACTGCGTTTATTTATGATGATGCTAACGAAATAGTCACTGGATCGTGTTTTTCAGAATAAGATTAAAGATGACATGTCATCATATGCCAATACAGAGTTCTCGGCATTATACGATGCATTCCCATTAGACGACGAGCTTTCACATTATGTTCATTCATTAGTTGGATCGCTTGGTCGATTACTTTCAGTATTAACAGATTTACATTCACTTCCAGAATCAGAAGCGTATAATGACGATAGAATTGAACGAACTTTGGTATTAATGGAATTTCTACGAGATATGCATAGAGAAGATTCATTTATTAAATATGTTCATGAATTAATTCATATTCAAGAATCAAGTGGACATTTTGCCGAAGCAGGATTAACATTAGGATTGCATGCAAAGATCTATCCATGGAGATTAGATTTGATTTTTTCATCATTAAATGAACCAGAAATGATTGAACAAAGTTCATATGAAAGAAGAGAACTGTTATCATTGCAAATGATTAAATATTTCATGCTAGGTGGTGCACCAGAACTTGCAATCGAAATATATAAAGAACTTGCAAATGCATACGAAAATATATTATTTGATCTTCATAAGTTAGCAAATGTTACAACTGCAATGGCTAAGATTTATAGAGATGAAGTAACTGGTTCAAATTCAACTTTTTTATTAGGCAATAGTTCAAGTGCTGCAAATGAATTAACAAGAGCTCAAGCTCAATTCTTTAGAGTATCTTATTCAGGATTAGGATTTCATGAATCGTTAAGGAATAAACAGTTTATAGTTCAAGGAGGCAAATGGGAGAAACTGGCAGATTTTATTGAAAGAATGCAAGTTTTATATCCGCAAGCTAGAGTTATTGCTTCAAGAACTGCTGACGCGGTTGCTGATTCAAATGCTGTTTCAAATGCTGTTGCTGTTGGTAATTCTGATTTACGAGCACGTCATATGTCAATTGCTTCAAATATAACTCAATATGGCGATATTGAGTCAAATACTACTCCAATTATTGAAGGGCACGAAGGACAATTAATTTTTGTGGCAGCGGTAGCGCCTGTTCCACCAGTTGAACTTACGAATTTTGTTAATAATATGTCACCTTCAAGTAGAGATTTTTTCCTAAGACAAGATATGAGAAGGTTTTCAGTTTCTAGACCTATTAAAAAAAATGAAATGAGTTCTAATGTTGCTGATTTCTGGGTTGAAAAAACTGTATTTACATCCAAGGATAAATTTCCAACAATCCTTCGAAGAAGTGAAGTTATTCTAACAGAAACAACCAGAGTTTCACCAATTATGAATGCAACTGAATCAGTTCAAAAGAAATCATCAGAAATTTTACAAGCTGCTAAAAAGGCTTCTGCAACTTCTATTGTTTCTGTATCTTCAAATTCAAATCAAGCTAAGATTAATGCAGATACAGCAAGTTCACAACTTGGCATGCTAGTTGCAGGTGCTGTTGATGCACCTGTTAATGGAGGTATTCAAATTTACCGAAATTTGTTAGACGATAATAGCGAGGAAGAAGAAGCTAGCGAAGAGGAAGGATTTAATAATGCATATTTTAGTGAACGAAATATTGAAGAAGAAAAAGAACAATTAAAATTAGCTATTATTGACTATGCAGCAGTTTTAATTTATGCGTTAAATATTCATGGAACTGTTGTTGCTCAATCTTTACGACCATTGCACGAAAGTTTATTAAGTTTATTTGAAAAAAATTTTAGAAATGAAATTCAAATTGTTGAAGATCAAGGTAAATATATTGATACGAATATCAATAGATTACCTAATTTAAGTAATGTTAATACTATTAATTCAACCTTTAATGGAAATTCTACTTCAATTTCGAATGGAAGTGCAAGTGGAAGAAGAAATACAGATGAGTATAGAAAAAGTTTACAATTATTTCCGCAAGTTAGTATTTCATCAACAGTTACGTCGGGATCAAATGGAAGTTCGAAACGAAAAAGTGAATTGAATAGAAGTGGATCAATTTCAACAATTGAGTTCTCTCAAGAAAATGCAGTAAGTTCAAAAAGAAATAGTGTAAATGTTAATAATAGAAGTCCTTCAATTTCTTCACAAAGTTCACCTCAACATTCAAGAAATAATTCATTTAGACAACAAAATATTCAAAACAAACCATCAATTGCAGCTTTTCATAATGCTTCTTCAAGTGTTTCAAGTGTTATTATGCATCCTCCATCTTCAACAAGTTCAACTTCAACTTTGAATGCAAGTTCAACCGCAAATAATTCTCATACTTCAAATATCTCAAATCACGCACACGCAAATGCGAATGCAAATACAAATGGATTAGCTGCTAAAATGGGAAACATGACTAGAAGATTTAGTAGAATGAAATTAGGCAATGGACAAGGAGGAAAGTCACCTAGATTTAGTGTTGGATCATTTATTGAGGAGAAGTAGTTTATTTTATTTATTTATTTATTTATTTAGTTGTTGTTATTGAAAATCGATTACTATGTAGCTAGTGGCGTTTGGTATTAAAATTTAGTGAAACTATTATCTGTTATTATTATATTCACATTTTACATTCACGTAGATTACAGACTCCCAAATTCAGATGCAGATTATGATGCAAAAACCAATGCAAAACAAATAGATACACACATAAAATATAGATATATATATATAAATAAAAAGTACTAAGAAATATGAAATGGATGAGCTTCAGTCGAGAGAACCCAATCATCCAAGCATATTCTTTCAGGATCATCAAACATTAGAAACAAATATTTCAAAGTTTCAGCTAAAAAGAAAGATTCCGATTCATCAGTTGTATCACCACCTCCATCAGGTAATGTGACATCTTGAATGCCACCAAATCCAAATTTACTTTTGCAAAATCTTTTAATTCCAAGAAATGCCGACCAGGCCCATTCTCTATACATTTCATTTCCGGTGATTCGATATGCGTAGAAATAGGACTCAATTACCTCTGGTCTCATGAAATATCGTGCATCTGACACCCAAAATCCCATTCGTCGTAACTGATCCAAGGCATGAGAGTTATCTCCAGCTCCAATTGCCCATCGAACATGTTCGCCGGATATTAATTCACCGGCAGCTTCACCGTATCGGATTGGTTCAAACACAAATGATTCAGGACCGAGACTTGTTGCAGACTGATATGTCGCATGACACGTTTCAAGTAAATCCAAACCAAACTCAACTAGATCAGGTCTATCGAATAGCTTTCCGCCAAGAAGTAAATTTCCAGGAAGGAAGCATTCCAAGTGCCCCATTTCATTGTAAAAGAGGCCATCATGATAGTGTGCTAAAAATAGCATTCCGTCACGAGCTCGAGAGCCATCGGCAGAACGAGCATCAGGTGCTGCGCCGCGGTGTGCAAGGTACAGTCGAGTGGCAGTCATTGCTTCCAGCCACTTTCGAGCGTAAATATCGGAGTGGTGGTTGCGTGGTGCGATTTGTGCTGCTTTGACGAGATACTCGTAGTATGAGTCGTGACCAGCACCCAGACCAACGTCATGCGCGAGAGGCAGGCCAGAAAACAAATCAACAGGACCATCAACGAGTCCGTCGAACGTCTCTTCATTGCGGTTCCATACAAACGAAGACCATGCACGTGTTGCATTGGACGCATAAACTGGATTTCCAGTCAGCTCGCTTAGCTTGTTGTATTCCAGCCAGCATGATCCGGCACGGGCAGGTGAAATATCAATTGGAATTGACGCTGGAGCAGTTTCCAAAGTTGGACGCGAGCCGTCCAGTGAGACTCCTAAGCCTGTAGTGAGATTGAGTCGCGGCCAGGGCATTCCAAATGGCGAATCAAACGCCGGAGAGAGCATGTCTGCGAGACTGACTGCACGAGAAAGACACATGTCTCTGTACATTTGCTGGCCAGGAATCGGGCCGAACAGTCGCGGAGTGGATCTTGACGCGTGCGGTGGCTGTGAGAGAATGTCGGCACACGACACGAGTGCACCGAGATAGCGGATCGTGGTCTCGAAGGGGTCGAGCAGGTCGTCCTGGACCGCGGGATGGCCGAAGTCGATGTGGTCGCGGATGTAGTCGAGCGCCGCGGTTGCCTCGGCCGTGAGGTTCATGACGAGCGCGGTCGTGAGCGAGTCGACCAGCGTCGCGGCGAACCCGTTTCGCGTCGTGCGGAAGCCGCCGGACGTCGGCCTGACCTCGTCCTTGCCCCAGGCCACCGCCTTGTAGCGGCCAAACGCCCACGCGAACTCGGAGCGCACGTTCGCGGCCCGCGCCTGCGCGCGCGCGCGTGTTTCTGCGTCCGCGCCGGCGGGTCCGCGCGACGCCGGGAACGCGTGCTGAACAGTGTGGCGCGCGGTGTGCAGGTGGTGCGAGAGCAGCGAGTCGAGCAGCGCGACGAGCGGGAAGGCCAGCAGCAGCGCGAGAAGCAGCAGGATCAGTGTCCGGCGGCGCAGCGCAAGCAGCGGGTTCAGGCGCAGGCGCCGGACATGCAGCGCGACTGCTCGGCGGACGCGCTCGCCGACGCGCTGGCGGACGCGCAGACGAGCCATGTGCGCGAAACGTGGTGAGCGTGGTGAGCGTGGTGGTGCAGCGGGCCGAGAGGGGTGTGGGTGAGTGGAGGTGAGGTCGAGTTAATGTTTACTGTACCATTGTGCCTTTTGTTATTTTGGTGGGAGTTGGGACATTTGTTTTTTCCGGTACTTGTAGCAACTGTGCTGCAGGCCAGCAAGTGCTTTGTTCAATGCAGACGTCGGCGCGGTGCGGTGAAAATGGCGAGAGAAAGTGTCGAGGATGTGGAGAAGCAGCTGAGGGAAGCAAGGGCGAAAGTCGTGATGCTGGAGCGCGCGTTGGCGGTGAGGAGGAGCAACACGATCAGCTGCAGCAACGACCTCGACAGCGGTGACCTCAAGCGGTACAGCAGGCAGATGCTCGTTCCGGCAATTGGACGACCGGGCCAAGTCAAGATCAAGAGCAGTAAAGCGCTGGTCGTTGGTGTTGGTGGCCTCGGGTGTCCTGCGCTGCTGTATCTTGCGGGCGCCGGTGTTGGTCATATCACGGTTGTGGATCCAGACATTGTCGAGGTGTCGAATCTACCGCGGCAACCTCTTTATTCACTTGCAGACTGCGGAAGACCAAAAGTGGAAGCAGCAAAGAGTGCAATATTGCGGAGGAATCCGGGTGTCAAGATTGTTGCTTGTACGGAAGCACTGCGAGGGACCTCCGTTGAAGAAGCCCGACGAGCATTTCAGCTAATTCAAGATCACGACATTGTTCTCGACTGCACCGATTTGCCGTCCTCGAGATATCTGATTGGCGATATATGTGCATCGCTACGTCGGCCTCTCGTCTCAGCAGCAGCCTTGCGTACTGACGCCCAAGTCCTCACGCTCAGCTACGACGACACAGCTCCGTGTTACCGCTGCGTCTATCCTACTCCTCCAACAGTCGCTCCAGCAGCATGTTCAGATGCAGGCGTGATAGGCCCAGTTGTGGGTTTAGCTGGCACAATGCAGGCAATGCATGCTCTGAGATTTCTTGTTCAACGGAACATCGCCGGTGCTGCGGCCATGACTGTCGTGGATGCCTGGGATCCAGCACGGACTGTGAGGACGGTCAGGATGCGTGGACGGCGAGCTGAATGTGCTGCGTGTGGCACAGCGACATCGATGGAAGATATTATTGCTCTACAGCTTACAAGCAGGACACGTCCGGAAGAGTATCCTGATATCAGCGACGACTGGACAATCAACGCATCCGAGCTCACGCCGTCAACACCACTCATCGATGTTCGCGACGCAACTCAATTCGGCATTGCACATCTACCAAATTCAACAAACATCCCACTACACATTCTACAGCAACTCAGTCAACCACTTTATCCACCAAATGAAACCATCCACGTCATCTGTCGTTTCGGAAACGACTCTCGTACTGCAGTCGAGTACCTTCGCTCTCAGCAGATCAACGCTCTACATGTCGATGGTGGTTTACTTGCATATTCTGCATTCGATCCAAGCTTTCCTGTATATTAATAATGGCTAATTCAATCACTGCTATGTACATATCAACTATACTTCATATTCAATAGGTGCAAGATCATTAACAACCATATACCTGGACAATGTAATCCATCCCCATCTAAACCATCTCATTTGCGATTTATGTCCTTTGACCATGGCATTTGCCGATCTTTTATAACTTTCTCGATCTGCTACTACTACCATTGAATGTGGTTCACCAAAGTAGCTGAATAAATATGAGAATGGCGCATCAATTATTGAAATGTATTTTCGTAAAATTGAAATTGAGGTTAATGTCCATATGTTAGGCGTATGTGGATTTGTTGCTGCGTAGTGGTTTAGTGATCTGTGATTTCCATGGCCGGATACACCACCTGCGTCGAATGTAATCAAAACATCAACATCAACCATATCTTGCGCAACAACATCTGCGATTGCTTCAATTGGCCATACGACACCCATTGCATCTTGCACCCTTGGATCATCATGAACAATTACATTTTCAGGTTTAATGCCAAACGCAGAAGCCGAGACCACCAATTCATTGGCACGAGTAGCACCCAGTCCATCAGCATTTCCAGTCGACAGACAAACAATTTTCACATTTGTATTTGGAATAACTCGCAATGCATTTAATGTTGGACCAAAAAACATTGCCTCGTCATCTGGATGTGCTATCAGTAATGCAATATTACGACCTGAGAATTGGTCTTCAAACACTTCTTTGTGCATTGGCGAAAGTGCATTGTTGCAGAGCCTGGACGATAATTAATACCAAATAAATAGCATGTAAATTTAAGAGAACATACCATGAAAGGCCTATTAGCAAAATAATATCTATCCACAGCCGACGGATCATTGTTGGTGATTAAATTATTAACAGCCAAGTTTACGGTACGGCCGGGGAAAATGCTGGAGAAGTAAACACAACACCCTCACGTGTGTAAATTCTACGGCGATAACATTAAACCGACACTTGTTATCGCCCAGCCACGCATTTACACATTCACAATCCACAACACACAATGGATATCAAATCCGTTACGAGCTCAGAGTTGCCAATTAAAGTGCTAGATGCACAGGGAGATGAGGTTCCGGTAGAGAAACTGCTAGGGAAGGAAGTGAAGGAAGTACTGGATGGGAGCGCGAGTGAGAATATGTTTGATGGATTAGAACTGCCGGGAGCCGGACCAGAACAGGATGAAAATGGAATTGTGGATGGAATTGCAAATGGAGTTGCGAATGAAGGTAGCAGTGCAAGTGCAAGTGCAAATGGAAGTAATTACTTAAGTGTCAATGGCGCAAGTACAGAAAGCCCACGACTCAAGAAGACTGTGAGCTTCCACGACAGCACGAAGCCGCCGAGCGACGACCGGCCGACACGGAACGGAACATATCTTCCCACGGCAGAAGCAGCAGCAGAACAGAGTCAGCGACACGCAGTCCGAGACGAATACGCAATGGTGCTGCTGGACTACGCTGCAGTGGTGATCCCGCTGGCGACGGTGCACACCGTCCTCGACGTGCTTGTTTACCGGCAATACAACCAGGACCTGGACACCGACGCACTTGCCCGGCGCACGGGAGTCGCATTCGCAGTGCTGTTTGTTCTTCACGCAGTCGTCCACCCGAACCGAAGCTCAGGACTGACACAGATGACGCTGCTGCTGGTGTCGATGATGCTCGGCACTTATCTCGTGGTCGGCGTATCGCAGCGGCAAGACTACTACGCCAACATGCGGCAAGCACCGCCGCTGGGAACGCTGCTGGTCTGGCTAGCGGTCGAGCTGGAGTACTATTGGAGCGTGTTGGCATGTGTGCTGGTTGCGTTTGTGTCGTGGCTGGTCCGCATCTAGTGTATATTATTGTGTAATGCATATTGAGATTGGCGCACGCGATCGCGTGAACATAAACAGTACATGAGCGTGTACACAAACAGAGGCGATGACGCGGCCGGGCAGCACCGACGCAAGACGCCGTGTTCCGCGCTCTGCCACCGCGCTCTTGTTCTCTCTGTTTGGCAGCGTAAACACCCGCGCAAAAACGTGGTCGCGAAGAGCAAGAAGTAAACACCGGGCCTCTGCGCGGGTTAGGGCCGCGGCGAACGCCGACTTTCTCTCTCTTGCTGAGCTGCTCTCTACTCTACTTAAGACGGCGCAAAGTCCCAGTCGCAAGCACAACTGCATCCTTGAGCGACCTCCAGTTCTGCTCTCGCAATTCTCCCACTTCACCACCTCACCGCCGACTCCTGCACCGCCATCATGGCTTCTTTCAGCGAGAAACGCCCCTTTCTGGACGAGGCCGAGGTCGCGCAGTCGCCTGCTGCAGCTGCGCCTTCCAACACCCGCAGCCGCCGCCGCCGTCGCCTGCTCCCCGCCGTACTCGCCACTGTCGCCGTCACCGCGCTCGTTCTGTCCAACCAGCCCTCGGCCTACTCCTCCGGGCCCGCCGTGTCCATCGCCACCGCCCTGCGCAGCCTGTTCGGATGCCACCACGGCTCCTCTGAGTCCGCGCCTTCTGCTCGTTCCGGCATTACAGTCTCGACCGCCCACTCGTGCCCCGTCGGATCAGACGAGCTCTCGTGCTCGCTCGGCAACTCGTCGCCGCTCGACGACTCCATTGACACTTGCTGCTTCAACGCGCCCGGCGGCCACTTTCTTCTCGCCCAGTTCTGGGACTTTGCTCCTGCCGTGGGCCCTGCCGACAAGTGGACGCTTCACGGTCTCTGGCCCGACAACTGCGATGGCTCGTACGACCAGTTCTGCGACGCGTCACGCTCAGTCGCGTCTGCGGAGACTGTAATGCTCACCGCCGGCGCGGACGAGTTGCTCTCGACCATGCGTGAGACCTGGCTCGCGTATCAAGGTGCGGACGACCGTTTGTGGACTCACGAGTGGAACAAGCACGGAACTTGCATCTCGACTCTCAAGCCTGCCTGCTACGGCGCAGACGACAACGTCACTTCTGCTCCAATGCTCGAGTACTTCTCTCAAGCACTGGACTTGCACTCTACTCTCGACACCTACTCTGCACTCGCCACCGCAGGCATTCTTCCATCATGGGATCAACATTGGAACAAGTCTGAGATCATCGCTGCCATTTCCGCCTCTTCGTCTAAAGGCCATGACGTCACTCTCTCCTGCACTCGCTCCGGCGTCCTCAGCGAGGTTTGGTATCACTTCAATGTCCGCGGCCGCGCTCAGGATGGCGAATACGTCTTTGCTGATCCCGATGGTTTCAAAGGCAACTGCCCTGCTACTGGCATCAAGTACTTTCCCAAGGTTTCTCGTCCCGGCCACGGTATTCCTGTCCCCGCACCTCCTTCCAATGGCGAACCTTTTGTCGGCAAGGGCTACGTTGTTGTCAACGACGGAACTGAAGGCTGCTTAATCTCTGGTGGCCAATGGTACACATCTGGAACTTGTGCTACTTATCGCTCGCATCCTTCCGAACTTAACGATGGTTCGTTCTCACTTTCAACTTCACGTGGTCCATGTGGCATTGTTTCATCTGAAGGTCGACTCGTGTGCTCTCATAAATTTGATTCTGCACCTGCTCAGTTCACAGTCTTCAATGAAGGCAACCTTGTTTATGGTGGTGTTGATACTTGGGGTGCTTACAAGACTGCTGCTGGCTGGATGAAGGAAGGTATCTGGACTGGTGCTTCAGTTGAAAAACTTGGGCTTCCAATTCAATTCAAGCTTCATTGGCGATCATTGTAGATCAATTTCCTCGTACATACTTACTCATGACTTATACACACATATTTCTCTTCTTTTTGCTTTTTGCTTTTTGCTTTTTGCTTTTTGCTTTTTGCTTTTGTTGGTAGTTTGGGAATACAATCCGGTTTAAATTTATATAATCTTATGTTATGCGCATATAATCGCGTTTTGTTATTGTTAATGCTCGGAGTAACCGGTTCAATATATACATATAATACATTCTATACTGTAATCAACTTTTATAATCTGCGCCTTCTTCATTCTGACCATCATCGTCATGCTTAATCTTCCTTTCTTCCCATTCTCTCATTGAATTCCTCAAATCATGTACAAATAATTCAATATCAGAATGATGCATCCCCATAATTCCTTCAAGAGTAACCAAAGCCCAATTAAAAGATCTCCAATCACCTTCAAAACAAGCGAATCTAGCAACTCTTAAAACCGAAGCAATTGAAACTTTTGTAATTCCTTTGAACAAACTCATATCTTTAATTGATTCCTCAACTAATTCTTGTGATGGATTTGTTTCTTCTTCTTGGTTTGTTTGTCGTTTGAAAGATTTTGTGGTGCTATATACAGTTGGATCCATGAATAATTCAGATGATAGTTGTGATCTTTTTAATAATAATTCATGCACATCTTCATCAACGTCATTATCCAACATTCTAATAATTTCACGTAATTCTCGATCTCTTTTAACAAAACTATTTGGAAATCCAGAATCTTTTGAAATCGTCGCTGAAGATGCATCTAATCCTGCATCTTTTGAAATTAATTGATGTAATATTTTCCTTGCAGCGCTAGCTCCAAAAGCTCGACATACATATGTTAACATTCCAGAAAGATATATATCGTCGCGCTCTACCTCAATACCATCGCTATTTACATCCAAACCACGCGCAACAACATCAAAATTTCTTTCTTTTAATGCAGTTTGTAATAACATACTCCATGCTACCTTCCTTGCTGTATTATTTTCTTCTCTTCCAACATATTCAATACCTGCATCAAGTCCATTTGTCCTTACAACATCTTCAACTAGCATACTGAATTCCTCAGGCTGTATCATTTCATCTTCATGTGATTTATTATACTGTTCAATTAAGTTTAAAATTGCTTTTTTACCTTCAGCATCATCCAACGATATACTTAAAAATAGTACTTCTCTCATAAAACTTCTTGAAATAGCATGTCGTGAAGTCCAACTGCTTAGAAGTTGACGAGATAGCACTGCATTTTTAGTACGCGCACAAAAGTTAATTAATGCATTCATAACTGCAGAGTCATTTATCATTCCACTAGACAGTCTTGAAACAAGTCGCTTTGCTTCATTGTAAAATCTATTTTTCGTAAGTTGTCGAATTATTTGTGATAGTGTTTCTCCTGGTACCAGTTCAATTTGATAATGAGGTGATCGTTCAAACATTACATTTAAATTTCTAATTGCACCTAATGGATCACCAGATTCAAGATGTCGTCGAACTAATTCAAGATAAAATGACATTGGAATTGAATCTCCATAAGGCTCATCATATTGTTGAGTGATTAAATCCAAGACTCGCTCGGGTTCTCGAAGCATAGCCGCTTGATGAATTTCAACTGCTCTTCGAGTCATGTCGTCATCGTTTCCAATGAGTGCAGGTGATGTGATTTGAAGTGCAAGTTCCATAAACTTGACTTGCTGCATGGGTGTAAAGCGAGCACCAGCCCGTTGCAATTCAGCCCATAGAACGGCTGCAGAATGTAATCCCTTGACAGTTCTTTTGGATCCTTCAACAAAAGCGAGTAATCTGTCAATAGTAGTACTCACCAGTGCAGCCGGAACTAGCTCACTTTGACGTTTAATCAATCGAATCAAAACAGCAGCAGCCAGCATTTCATTTTTACATTCCAACGCCAAATGAACCAACACCATAATCTGCATTCTTCGCGCATTATCCACAACATCCTGAGAGTCAGAATTAGCAGCTTCAAAAATCTCTCCCAGTAACCAGCCAATTGGATTCCTTTGCTGCTCAGTCTTGCGAAACCTACTGGCTCTGTTGGCAGGTACTGGTGGTGATAGTAACCGGCACACGTTGACCAGTATCTTTGGAGCTTTGATAAATGTAAAAAGTTCTGCAATTTGTAGTGGTGTAAGGTCGAAAAAGAGAGTAGCGAAAGCTTCGATGGCAACAGGTCGAACTGCCGGGTCGGAAAAAGACAGACACAGACGGGTGATGATGTCGAGACATTCGTCAACATGGCCACGGAGGTGTAGTTCTCGTAGAAGACTGTAAGAAGCAGGACTATTTCGATATGCTCGAATAAGAATTGGGACAATTCTGCACCTCGCGATTGCTGGAACACAATTTTCTGCTGGCGGAAGATTCTTGAGTTCGATGAGGATGTTTTCGATAAAGTAAGAGAGTGGAAGATTCGCGTCGGTGAATTCGTCGGGAACATGCCAGTCAACCAGGTAATTTTTCTTGCCGGACGAGCCCCATAAGTCGTCCTTGGAAATCGAGTCGAGTGGTTGGAAGACGCCGTGAGAGGCGTCTGATATCCAGGTGTGGTTGTGAGCCAGTCGCAGGTCCCGAGGCCGTTCTCGAGGCTCTCCGCGGGGCCTGTCGCGGGTGTTGTTAGCGATTTCACGCGCGTCTGTCGAATCGTTGACGCGCAGACCGTCGTTCAATGGCACTACTGCCTCGACATCTCCGGCGGACTCGCGGTCCTCGCGCAGGAACCTCGACAGAGGCGGCACGGGGCTGCTGAAGCGACACCCCGCGGCGTGGAAAAGACGGCCCGGCCGTGGCGGTTTGTTGCGGCCGTCGTCGGCGGCGAGCAGCGCAGACCTGCTCAGGCGCCGGATCAGGCTGCGAGTCAGCGCCGGACGCATTCCAGTGCTATGCCGGTGGAGATCAATGTGTCTGTCGCGGGCTCGTGATGCTCGACCAAGTCATCAAAGCTGTTTTGGTCAAGTTATCAGACTCGGATCCGGAACTGATTTTTTTTGCGGCACGTGACCTGAGCCGCGAGCCGCACGAGCTCAATAGAGCCGGCGACCGTCCGATATTGTACAGTACTGTACATCGCAGTACACCTGATCTGCACACTTCACGACTGTTCGTATTGTTCCATACTGCAGTCACACCCTGTGAACGAAGATGGGCTCGATTGTGGACGACCAGGTCCGGCGGCTGTCGAGCGCGCTGGAGCAGCTGACCGTGGCCCAGCCGGCGCTGCTGCTGGTGCCGTCGTCGCCGGGCAGCGGCGCGTCGACGCCGATCCGCGCGGACGAGGCAGACCGCGACGCTGTTCTCGGCGCACTCGAGCGGTTGCTGGTGCGTCCGGGGGCTCCGCGGCCGGCGCTGGCGGTGCTGCAGAGCGCGCTGGAGCAGTATGTCGCGGTTGCCGGGGAAACCGCGGCAGGGACTAATGGCGACGACGAGGCCGTCCACGCTCGCACAGAGCCGTTCATGACCGGCGGCCAGCGCCAGACCGAGTGGCTTGTTGTTGCTGCGGGCGCCATTGTTGTTTACGGGCATCTGCTGGAGGCGCTGCTGGAGCAGACTCTGCCATTGGCCGAGGACGTCTTCTACTGGGACGCGGTGCTCGCGGATAGAGCTGGCCTGCTCACCTACGCAGCGCAGAGTACGTGATCTGGTCTGACAGTTATTGATAATGAACGTGCTAACTCAAGCGATTAGCTGCTCCTGCGACTGTGTTCTCCGCAGCAAGGGAGATATATTACGATGCACGCCGACGACTTCCCCAAATGAGCACCAGCTCTCGGCCATCGTTCTCACAATGGGCAGACAGTGTTCGAACCGCGCTCTCCAATCGACGACAAGCACTTACAAATATCAAGCAGCATTCACTATTCACAGTCGCTACAGAATCAATAGAATCACAGCACGAGCGACAACGGCAACGACGGCGGCGGCAGCGACGGAGACAGCCACTTGATCAGCATGGAAAGACAAACTTATGGGCCAAGTTTGTTGGATTGGTGTGGGATGCTCTTGATTCCATGGCTGGTGTATTTCGCTTGGCTCTGTCGCCGCTGTCGTCGACTTTTAGAGAAGTGAAAGCACGGAGGCAGAAGTTAAGGACTATACGCGACGCTCAAGCTGCTGCGTTAGGCATCTTGGTCGGCGAGTCCATTCCACTTTCAGCAGACAAGGACTGGCGACGAGGCGTGCAGCGTGCTGTGGCATTGATGGAATCTGTTACCGACAACATTGCGGCCATGGCAACTAAGACAGATGCAAAGATCAGCGAGGTTCAAGATGATGGCAAGTCTCAAGACTTTGAAGCAACAGTGCTCAGTGCTGCTGATGCTGCTGGCGGTGCTCGACTACGCCCACCATACACTACGGCAGAACGCATTCTCAAGATTGCCAGCTCACTCACACCCGCACGAGCTACTAAACAACGCAAAGCAATTCTCTCTGCTGCTGGGCGACCCTCAATCACAACACGGTACTGGCCAGTTGTTGCCGGCACAATTCTCGTGGGTGGCCCGGCAATGCAAATCCTATTCAATCGCCGTGCAAGTATTCGTCAATTACTAATAGACGGTGCACAGGTTACTGTTGACTTTTGGCGGAATTGGATAGTTGAACCACTTGAAAATATTCTCGCAACAATTCGACATGATGATGGTGCTCAGGTTGCAATTGTCGGTAAAAAGAGTCTAGAAACTGACATGGCGAGTCTAGAACGCATGGTTGTTGACTTTGCGCGAGACACTGATCGTAACGTCACTGCAACTGCTGCTGAACTTGATGCTGTGCGAGCAGGTGTTCGTGAAGGTGACTTATCTGCGGTTTTGCGTGTATATGAGCAAGAACTCAAATCTCCGCTAAGAAACGCAGTTCAAGGTGAATTAGTCCGCACATTACTAATTCAAGTTCAAAAAACCAAGGTTGACGTGGAACTAGCGATAACAGGAATTGACAAGATTTTGAAGTCACAGGAATTAGTATTTGGTGTTGTAGCTGCGTTACCAAGTTCAGTTGCTGCTTGGATTGCTGCTCGTACTTTTGCCAGAACTTACTCTGGTAAAGGAGTCAGAAATAGATCTCAAGCTTGTGCAGGTGTCGTTCGTACGTTGGGAAATGTTGAACGAATGTTAACTGTTAATTCGCATCGACACGAATCTGGTCAATCTGCTAGCGATGTTTTGTCATATACTGATCAAGGTTTACTGCTTTGTGAGGTGCATGTTCTTCGGCATTCAGGTGCACGTGTGGTTCCTGGTGAACTTGTTGCTGACTGGGTGAGAGATTTGGGCGATGTTGAGAACAGTGCACTTGGAGTATCAAGACAGCTGCAAACCGTTAGTCGAATCTGGCGAGTCTACGGGAGACATTTCACATAAACAAATGCAATACATTATCCAAAAAACGCCATAAATACAATACACGTCCAAACCCCATAGATAAACACAAACGCAAGCATACACAGACAGTAGAGACTACAATTAACTTAAGCACTGTACGAAGAGTCATCGTACATTTTCGGTTCCGTAGTCCGCCTTATTTTGAGATTTCCAAGCTCGATTGCACGTGCGAGTGTTTCGAGACGTGAGGAGTCGCGGACTCCGGTGAATGATTTCCATAACGCGTCACCATGCTCAAACACTTCATCCATTTCTTCAAGCGTGCGTTGCTTGGTCTCAGGTGCAAACACCCAAATGAAGAGGAACGCGGCGACGTTAAACCCACCGAAAATGAAGAATACTCGCCATTGAATTGCACGGAGAAGCGGCGGAACAGCAAGACCGAGTGCAAAATTAGTAGCCCAGTTGGTTGCTGTTGCTAGTGATACTGCCTTTGCGCGGATTCGAAGCGGCATGATTTCAGGTGGATACATCCATGATACCGGGCCCCATGATACAGCGAAAGAGGCGACGGTGAGGTAGGAGCATGCTTGGATCGCGCGGGATACGGGTGGGTTGTTGAGTACCAGCCACGTGTACGATTGATCGGGAATTGGATTTGGCATGCCATATCGCAGCAGAAGACCGCCGATGAGAAACAGCCAGAAGCCCATTGAAACTGCGCCGATCAGTAAAGTTGGTCTGCGGCCCCATGAGTCAGTCCACAGGATTGAAGGGATGGTCATGACCATGTTGACAATGTACTGGATCGAGGATGCAAGAAGTGTGTTGGATATGCCGGCCGAGTCGAGGATGTAGACAATATAATACATGAGCACGTTGATGCCGCAGAGTTGAGACCACATTTGCACGGCGCAGCCCAGAAGGGCCCGTTTGCGCATTCGAGGACCGAAGAGCTCGCGGTAGGAGTTGGATTCTTCTTCACGTTCAAATCGAATTTGGTCCTCGATTTCCTTGTATTCTGCGAGCACGAGCGGATCGTTGATGTCGTTGTCCGGGGTGCGCAGGAAGGCGAGAACACGCAGGGCCTCGTCCCAGCGATCTTTGGAAGCCAGCCAGCGGGGCGATCGCGGGAACCAGAAGAGGCCGACGAAGAGGATGATTGCAGGAAAAGTTTGCACAGCCCAGGGCGCACGAAAAGAGGCCTCGGAGTTGACGAAGGAAAAGCCATATTGCACAAAATACTGGATGAGGATGCCCCAGGTGACGGCGAACTGCTGCAGCGAGACGACCCGGCCTCGGATCTGACGAGGGGCGATCTCGGACTGGTAGATTGGAACCAGCGAGGAGGTTAAGCCGACGCAGATGCCAGAGATGATGCGTCCGACGATGAGCATGGCGACATTCACAGAGGCAGCCTGCAAGACGCAGCCGATGCACCAGACGACGGCGCCGAGCTGGATGGCGACTTTGCGCGAGAGGCGGTCGCCGAGGAAGGAGGAGGAGAGTGCGCCGAGTAGTGAGCCCGCGGCCATGGCAGCAGTGATGCCGCCCTGGCGAGTTCCCAGCGGGTTGCCGAAGTAGTCGCGGTACTGGTCGGTGCCCAGGACGCCGGACATGGACGAGATGTCGAAGCCGAAGAGCGCGCCACCGAGGGCCGCGAAGGCGGAGATGGAGTAGACGTTGAGCAGGCGGACCATGACGCCAAATGGTCGCTGCCCGGGCAGGGCGGGTGCTATTGCGGAAGCAGCGGTGGCGGTGCGAAAGAAAGAGAGCTGGGGGTGGTGAAGTGAGGTGGAAAGGGGAGAAGGGAGGAAGTGGTGAAGTGGTGTTGAAGTGCGGAAGAAGAGGAGTAGTGGGGAAGCGGGGAACAGGCGGTGAGCAGCTACGGAACAAAGGCCTCACTTTATTTACGCGAGTGAGATGAAATAATTACTTCCATTTAGAAAAATCGAAAGCCCACGTAACATCCATAACCCGTGAACTATTCCGATTTCCAACTTTTGATTGAAAGTTGTCCTAATTATGGCCCACTGATGCAAGTACTTCGAGAGCAAGTTTATATGTCCTAGCTGTTGAAATTGATCTTGTAAATTTGACAGGGGTCTTGCCACGACGCTATCACATCTGCAGTTCCTACTTCTTCGCCTTTCCCATCTTGCGGATAGTTCCATGACAGAGTATTCGTCTTGTTAAATGTTCTTTTATATTCAAATTTGTAACCATCCGTAGTAACGAAAACAGACTCATCGACAGGGGCAATAGTTTGATAGTAACGAGTATTGAACTTGATAATCATGATCGGCATTTCTCCTAAACACATCAAAACTTGATTCTACATGAGACTCCACGGTTACAGCAGATGCAATTGTCATCAGTAGGCTGACTATAGGAGCAGGATGCAAAAAAACCGTAGAAGAAACATGTGAATATTGTAATTACCGTAACAGGAGTATTTAATTTGATAGTGGTTTGCTTCGTCTCATATTCAATAGTGTTGACTGCGATTATTGAAATCATTGATGACAAGACTTGGACACGATAGAATGGCATTTCCAGCAAGCTGGACGATAAGTTGAGAGCATGAAAGTCAGTTTGAAGTGTTTATACTATACAAAAAATCATAAGAGATATTACCTAATTGCAGTTCTTCCGTCATGTTATGATAATAGGCTATGCTGGTAGATCTGGTATCACAAAATACTGTCTGTCAACAAAGATATGGCTGATATCAGTTATATGTAAGGTTATAGGACATCATGGAATATAGACTGATTGGCTGGGCAGTTGGCTCTTACACTGGCGTCTAGTGCATCAGTTGTTCACTAGCTTGCTGATATCTCTTATGCGGGCGTAAATGCGAGACTGCTGTAGTAAATATGATGGCGCAGTACAGCCTAACCTATTACCGCCATAGATCAGCACACATCTAACAGAAAGAAAATAAAAAAAAGGGGGTGTGCTTGTAAATCATATATGCAAATGAATAATATATATCCGCCGGACTCGCCACAGTTTTCTGGTCATATATTGCGGTGCATATCCTAATAGTACATATACAGCCTTCGCGACTGACGCTTGACGGCGGAAGTCACGTTGGCTTTGAATGGTTGCGATTCACCGTCAACTTCACTGCCCTTCTGCAGTTTCAGCTCACCTCCCGACTGTGCCGTATCAAGATGTTTCCTCTTCGCGTTGGATTTTTGTTGGTGGGTCTATTGCTGATCAGCGCAAGTAGCGTCGACGGCTGGACTTGAAAAATAGGAATTGCGTCGGAAAGTAAGGTCGTTGCAGCAACTATAGTCGCGTGTTTTTTAGGCGGATTTGCCAATGCAGACTGTATCGTTGGCATCGTGACAAGCATCTTGGGTAGCGTTTCCGTCCAATCTTCACGTGAATCGGGATCTCAAGCCAAAAGAGATGATAACAACGGTTATCTACTTCATCACAATGGCACGAACTCCACACTTCATTATCGTGATGTTGTTCCAGTCAATGGATCTGCTTTTATTTGGATGAATGGCCACAAGTTTAATTACAGAAGAATGCCTAATAAGACAAATATCATATCATATCATACAATTCTCCACAGACTGCCTGATTAGAGAAACGAGAGGGCGATTTCACAGACGTGGTGGCCTGGTGGCGCGATGCAGCTGGGCATTCCAAACAAATTCCAGGTGACGCAGTTAACCAGTTTGCGGGAGATATTAATCAGCTTATCGCACCGCATTCCGCCGTAGTGAGCTCAGCTCTGGAGAATGCTGATTACTCTGAAAATATTGATGTTGGTTGGACTTTTGATTCTACAAATTATGATTATATAGCTGATGAGCCTCCATGTGGTCATAGAGGTAACTGGCATTACTATGGCAAGCTGCCATACTTTTTTGCTTGACTAGGTTAATGCCTGAAGAAAGTTCAGCAAGGGAGCAAGATTTGGTTGCAGTTTAGAATTTTTTTCTTACTTTATATGAACAGTTCTGTTTGGATGTTTTTTTATCCTAAGAGTTATGTGTTCGTATTTGTGGTTGCATAATAGTTAAGTTAATTAGATGCGTAAGTTAGTCCTAGTGGGTTGCAGCTCGTATCGGCTGGATACCAATATACTTTCTTCCATATTAGTATATATGTATAAGCATAAACATTTCTCACTCGAGTAGCTCGTGAGAGCAGACTCCAAAAGCCAAGACAGCCAAAGGAATGACTCGATGATTTGTTAATTGATGGTGAAAGGAGATCAGAACTGATGAGCCTCACTTGAATAGAGCGTGCAGTAAACCCTTGATCAGAATCAATCAGTGTTCCCTCTCCTCAACACCCAAACACCACGGGACCCGCAGTCCAGGATGATGAACCGGATCTCGCAGATCGGAAAGGCCATTGCCGACGACCTGGAGCAGGCCAGGGCGCAGGCGCAGCACCAGCACCAGCAGCAGCAGCAGATTGCACCGGAACCAGAGCTTATGGACGGGTCTGATACCGCAGCATCGGCAACACCTGCTCCGGACCAGCAGGCTACATCGCAGGCACAGCAACTCCAGCAACTCCAGCAACTCCAGCAAGCACCGTCACATCCTGCCTCGGGAACGTCAACTCCAGTGCAATCAGCAGAAGACGCCTCGCCAGATCTCTCGCCGGACGTGCGCGCAAAGCTGCGCAAACTCGCCAAGTACGAGGCCAGGTATCCAGGTGCGTCTGCGTTTATTCCACATATTCTGCATGCAATTGATCTCGTCTGACTTCCTTTCTTTTAGAACTGCACAAGGCATATGATGCTGAACGCCGTCGTGCAGCGCTCATTGCGCCCTTCGAGACCGTCCTGCGCGAGCACACCCCCTGCTCCTCCATCGCGGAACCACAGGCCCTCGTCGAGTACCTCGAGAATCTTTCATTACGTCGCGACATGTATTTGGAAGAGCTCAAGCGCGTCACTCAGGAGAAAGCGTCTTCTGATGAAAAGTTGCGTGATGCATTAGCAGAGACCGACGTGTTCAAAGCTGAGGTCGAGAACAGAGAAATGCGTATTACTGTTATAAAGACCGGTCTGGAAGCAAAGCTCGCCGAGGCGCAGTCTGGCCTTGCTGAGAAAGATCAGAAGATTGCGAAATTAGAAGAAAGCAATGCTGAATTGGTCGCAAAGACAACTACTCTCCAATCTTCACTCGAATCTGCACTCTCAGAGTCCGAATCAAAAGCCGCAGATCTATCCTCAAAGCTCGCCGAAGCTGAAGCGTCAATCGCTTCTCTCACTTCCGGCCTCGAAACCGCCAAATCCTCATCAAATGATCTTTCTGCTTCTCAGTCCAAGATCTCTCAAATTGAAGCCGCTCTTGCTGCAAAAGATTCTGACCTCGCCGTCAAAGATTCAATCATTTCGACCAAAGACTCCGAACTCGCTGCAAAAGACTCAAAGATTTCTCAGTTATCTTCCGAAACAGCATCGGCTCAATCACAAATTGCACAACTTGAAGCTTCCATCAGCGAATTGGAAATAAAGCAAGCAACTACTCCACCTGCCGCCGCAACTCCAACTCCAATACCAACTCCCGACCACGTCAGCGACGCCGAAGAACCCGACACACCCGCTGCTACTCCGTCAAAGAACAGCAAAAACAAGCGCAAGAAAAAGAAGAAAGGTGGTGCTACTGCTCCTGATGTCAAGGTTACAGAAAATATTCCAGAGTCTGAAACTCCAGCTGGAGCTATTACTCCTGCTGCTGATACTCCTGCTCTTGACGCTCGTATCGCACAGCTTGAAACCTCTGTCGATACTCTCACGTCGCAACGCGCAACTGCATACGAAGAAGTTGAGCATCTTCGTGACGCAATGCGCGCGGTTGGAGAGGAATTAGTCGAATCGAAGCGCCGGATCGCTGAGCTCATGTCCGACAAGGCTGAGCACTCTCGCAGCGCCGACAGCACATCTTCACAACTCGCAGCAAAGGAAGCAGAACTCGTTACTCTTCGTACTGCACACACTGAGTTAGAAAACACAATTGCAGAAATGACTGCAAAATACAATGATTTATCTACCAAAGCTGCACAACTTGAAGCTGACTTTGACCGTGATCTTCCTGCAAAATTCACGGCACTTGAAGCTGAGCATGCTGCAACAGCTGCACAACTTGCAGAAGTTACAGAGAAATACGAACAGGTCACTGTGGATCTCAAGAAATTGCATGCAGAAAAAGACGAGCTTGCTAAAAAGCTAACAGCTGCTACTCGAGATTTGACTGCAACTACTCAAGTTGCGCAGACTCGTTTCAACGAATTGGCGGACCGTGCAGAAGTCATTAAACGTATACAAGAAGATCTCACTGTTTCAAGAGCTGATATTGCTCGTCTTCGCACTGAACGAGTATCACTTCTTGCAAGTAGAGATGAACTTGCTCGAGTGGAGAAGAGTGAGCAACAACTCAAGAGTGATACCACTCGACTACGCTCTGCTCTTGGAGAATGTGAAGCCGAAGTTAATCGATTACGAATGCAAACTCGGGAAGCAGTTACTGCTCGACAACGTGCTGATGAACGCGCTGCGCAATCAAGTCAACAGCTTGCTCGAGCTGAAGCTGAACTTAAAGGTGCAACAAATGGCATTGATAGGCTGTCTCGTGATAAAGGTCAAATGTTGAAAGATATTGAAACCTTACGTGCGCGTGTTGCTACTCATTCTGGTACAGTTCAAACACTCAAGAATCAACTTGAAGCTGCGCGTGAAGAGGTGCAAATTGCAGTTACGGAGAAGGACAGCGCGCGAACAATGATGGAGAGTTTACGGGAACAAGCATCGGAAATGGCAATGCAGAGTAAAGAAGCACGTGATAGTAGGTCTGCACTTGAGGAGGAGTTATCAGAAGCACATAGGCTATTGGCGGAACGTGCTCGCGAGGCAACTACAATCCGACGATTATTGTCTGACTCGGAGGCGAAGCAAGATGCAAGTACACGCGAGCTCAAGGAGCAGATCAATGTGTTAACTGAAGAACGCGACCGAGCCGAATCAGAGGCCGTCGCCATCTCTCGTCGCAAAACTCGCGAAATGGAAGACTTGCGCGTCAAAGCTCACGATCTCGAACGCAAACTTACGATGGCCGAAGAAGAACGATCAAAGTTGACTGCCCAGTTGAATGATTTACGATCATCTCGTGACCGTGCAGAAGAGCGTTCTCGACTAGCCGCGTCTGAAATGGATGAGACTCGCAAAGTTCTCACAGAGCTGCGCGCCACTCTCGACATGACAGAGTCACAACTGCGTGAGGCGGAATCCAATCGGCAAGAATTGCGGCGCATGGTGGAGGAAACACAAGCAAAGGTTGAAAAGCTTCAAAAGACAAATCGCACGCTTGCTGAAGACATGCAGCAGCAATCTCTCGCTCGTCCAGTGCCTGACAAACGGGCCAACTCATCGCGCGGCATCTACGGAAACGGTGAACGTGCACGCGCTGCTTCCTCTGCATCCTCAATCAGCATGCGGCCGTCTTCTCCAGCAGCAACGGCCAACTCGTCATCGACATACATGCCATACGAAGAATACGACAACTTGAGCATCCCGTACATCAAGAACGTGCTGCTTGGATTCCTGGAGCGCAAGGAACAGCGGCCACAACTTATCCCGGTTCTATCTACCGTGCTGCAATTTCACGGGTCGGACGAACAGCGGTTTTTAGCCGCGTTCCAAAATCAAAAATAGACTGTTGATTGATTTAAGAATGATTCATTCGCATTTCGGCGTTGTTATATGTACAAGTAATGAACTTTGTGATTATATTAATGAGTGCGTGCATGCCAATGCAGCGTAGTGTGGTGTTACTGTTGCGTGAACCATGTGTAGATGTAGATTCTATAGACTCGCTCAAACTGTGTGCTTAAACGGTGTGCCGTCTGTTGAAGTGTCTATTTCGCAGTCTCTATTGCTGCAGTTTCTGATGACTGGGCCGTCTGCGGTTGTGTCTTCTGCAGCTGCTGTTCGTATGCGTAGTCGGACCAGAGCATTCCACCGTAGGCCACGGCCATTGTCGACGCACCAATCCAGAGTCTTCCTACTCGCGGAATGGCCATGTATCGTGTCCAGAGTGACATCGTGGCTGCGAGCTGTTGCGCTGCTGAACTTGCGGGTGATGAAGTTGCGACGGTGGTGAAGATGGAGCAAGAGCGCAAAATTCATCTTTGGGATTTTGTGCTTCTGCTCCCAGTTGAAAAGCGCTGTCCCAAGTCCCAACTGAATGTAAACACAGCAGAGATCGATCCTCGACCACCACTTCCTTCCCTCCTTCACTCATTCTTGTTTGCTCTCACCACCCCCAATGGAGACACCGAGGTCGTCTGCGTCACCAGAGCGACTACCGCAGCAAGACCGACTGCGCCGGCGGTCGACGCGGATTGTGCGCCGGCCGTCGCTGCTTGCGCGCATCAGGGCGTATCCGCTGGATCTGTATCTCCAGCTCAACGAGGAGCTCGAGGTCGTTGACTGGGACGGTCTGGCGGCGCGGTATGCGGTTCCGGCCGGCGCGCTGCTGGATTGCGTTTTGGTCGTGTGCAAGCTGCTGTCGACGTCGCTGGCCGGTCGCAGGCAGCGCAGCGAGCGCAGCCAGGTCTTCTTCGAGCCCGACGACTACGACGCCTCGGCAGACCTCGCTGCTGAGCTCTTCGACAGACCGCCGTCTGGTGGGTTCTCGCTCGGTGGATTTGCTCGCTGGCTGAGCGCAGTGGTATGTTATCCAAAAGTACTGATTCACCGACCGCAGCTTACTGATAGCAATGCAACTAGCTGTACTTCATCTCCTTCGCGCTGCTCGTCGCCTGCTTCGTCAACGCGTGGTACACACTCTCTCGACGCAAGCGCTACACTTTCTTTGGCAGATCTGCGGGCGACGGTAAAATGGTCGACATTGCTTCACAGCATTCGTCAATACTAAATCTGCAGCATAGCGCTGGTCCTGATTTGCATCCTGAGGCATCCGGATCAAAGCTGGTCAAGCTCTGGCGCTCGTGTTCATCTTTGGTTAAAGAGCTCTTGTAAGTGATTCTCAGTTAACTCTTGTGCGCCAAGCTAATGAGACCAGGGGAACTTTATCTACGGGAAACGACTCGAAGACGTGGGAACTGCAAATGTGGAATCCACCACTATTCAACCTTCACTTGCTGGTGTCCTTCTCGCCGGTCCACGCGCTCTTGCTCTTCTTCGCAAGCTACAGTTCACTGGTGAGAAACCTGACAATATGTGCACTCTTCTCAGCCCAATCATTTGCACTTGTTAAACTTTTCCTACAACAAGCACACGACAAGCAATTGGTTTACACTGAAACATTTGACGAGTACGACAAGAAAGTTGTGCGTCCAAAGACCAGCATCTTGCGTCGTGATGTGTCTATTGGCGCTGATGGATCAGTCGATATCTATGTTCCAAGGCATCAGAAGCGTTTCGAGACACACGACATAAGACCATCTGCATCTCCTCAATCGCCAGCATCATTCGCCTCCGCTGTAACATCTACATATGCATCACCAGCGGCACAACTGTTTGCATCGCCAGTCGTGTTTGGAATGCAGTCATCGCCGGCTCCGGCGC
The DNA here is from genome assembly GCA_030568365.1 of Myxozyma kluyveri. Lineage (NCBI taxonomy): Eukaryota > Fungi > Ascomycota > Lipomycetes > Lipomycetales > Lipomycetaceae > Myxozyma > Myxozyma kluyveri. Next base: position 37,121 of record JAJLTX010000085.1, read on the forward strand.
CCTCGCCAGCACCTGCGCCTGCACCACTACGTACACCACAGACTCCATCGAGCAGTAGTACTGGATCAACCCCATCAAGCAGAGCTGCTGCTCGACGGCGAACAATGGGAACGGCGAGCAAATCACGCAACGCAGGCGGGATCATCTTCGGCGGACTGGCCCCCGGTGCAACCACACAGCCCAATTCCCCCTACGCACCATCACCACTAGGGCGGCAACCAGGACCTCACCCTTCAAACCGATAACTTTAAGCTGATTAATATTTATATAATGTATATTTGCATGTATATATATATATACATAATCATGCCGTCGCAGTCGCACTCTGTGCCTCATCCTCCTCTAACCGGTCGACAACGACCTTCATCTCGTCATCAGTGTATATTCTGAATCCGCTGTTAAGAGTAACACTTGAAAGTTGGACATTCTTGGCATCGAGCTTCTCCTCCATAACCTGCTTGAGCGTCTTGAGCACAAGCTGCTCGGCCTCTGCGAGCGTAAGCGACTGTAGCCTGTTAGCCATGTCCACAGAATCAAATTTCTTTACAACCAATACATACACTGTGATATTCATTCTGTAACTCGGCCTGCGCACCTTCGCTGCCACTGCCAATTGCCTTTGCGTCGTAGCGATAGAAAGTACCTGATGGATCAGCGTGGTAGAGCTGGGGGCCGTTCTCGTCGACACCGGCGACCAGGAGAGCAACACCGAACGGTCGCGACATGACCCGCTCTTCGCCATCCGCGCCCTCGCCGAAACGCAGAGCAAGATCACAGACAGACTGAGTAACAGACTCGACCTTCATGGACTCGTCGAAGGTCAACAGATGGTTTTGGGACTCGACCCGCGCGTGGTCAATCATAGTCCGCGCGTCGGCGGTGAGGCCCGACATGGCTGCTCCAATGTGCCGGTCGATCTCGACAATCTTTTCGATAGACGACGACTCGAGCAGCACCGACGTAGCTCTCTTTTCGACGCCAAGAATGACGCCCTCTGCCGTGGCGACTCCAATGGCGGTGGATCCAAGCTGGTCAGGTGTTAGCAATCAGATCAAGCACTAGACTTCTCTAAACCGTCCCCCCCCTCCCCCGCAACGCACCTTGATGGCCTCGATGGCATATTCGACCTGGAACAGACGGCCTTCTGGCGAGAACGTGCTGACTCCACGGTCGTACTCGCTGCGTGTTAGAAACATGGCGAACTGATGGTGGTGCTGATATCAGAGCAATGGCTCGATCATCGTCGAACTTCCAATTGCACTGGTTAGTTAGCTGAAGCCGGATGACGAAGACGTTACCCGGACAAGTAGTTACCCGGCCGTGCGGCTGCTTTGTTTACGCGCCGCCTGCTCCTCGCACAATCCTCATTGATAATCGAGCAACCGTTGATACTGCTCAGCAGCTCGCAAACGAACACCCGAGTATCTCACGAGTATTTTACGGACGCGCAGTGGATAGGAACACGCAATGGAGTCCACGCGTTCCGAGCGAGAAGTCCTGTCGCTTTCAGACCAGCGCGCGAACACGGCCCATCTCCATCGCGAGCCCACGCAGCCCCAGTCAACGCGCTCCCGTTCCGTCAAGTCCATGGACCGCGAAAAGCAATCTGTAAGTGCGCTTGATTGGGCTGAATGAATTTTACTAATAGATTTGCAGAGAGCGAAAGCGGACGATGCTCCCAGATCGTCAAGTCCGCAACCGGTGTCGGCGACGTCTGGTATTTCTATGCAGTCCAAACGTAAGGCAATTTTCATTTTTCTTTTTCGAAACGAGCCTGCTCTAACAGTATGCAGCTTCATGGAATCCACGAGTTACTCTGCTGAGCAGTACAGTGTCATCTCTTGCGTGCCGAACATCTCAACCGCCAGTGTCGTATCAAATACACGGCCTCAAAAAAGCCATCCCTCTCGACAAGCTGTCGTCCGACGTGCAACAGGCTGTGATTATGGAGGACTTACTCAACGTTCTTGTGGTAAGTGAAACTGTCACTCCAAGTATAACTAATGCTAATTACTACAGGGTACCGAAGGACTTTATATACGATTTCATGAGCGCTACAATCCAAACATCGAAGCCGACAGACTTGCTGGTCCAGAATTTCGGATAGCAAAAGGTCTCGATCCCAGTATACGTGATCTTGTCAAAATGCTGCTCAAAATGGCAACTTATCATCTCAGTATTGAAGCATTTGTGGAGCTGCAAAGTCGACTAGATTGTGGTGTTGTCAATCATGCACTCTGTGCAGCGATGCGGCATGTGGTGTCGCAGTACTTGGAGCTCATGTCACAGTTGGAATATCGGATGCTCACTGATCCATCATTTTCACTCAACGTTCTTCACATTGATACACTGACCATGACCCGAAAGATGGCTGAATTGTGTCAAGTTGTGCAACTAATCACATCAAAGGCAAACGAGCTGGAGTCTGACAGTGCAGCGGGAGCATCAGCAGAAGATCCGGCGTCAGAATTCGACAAGATTTTAGAGACTCTAAAAGCAAACGATGGAAATATTGACGCATTAGCGAATATTGGAAATCCAAGTCAACCAACATCTACCGTGGTAAAAGGAGGCAAAGTGATAAAGCTATTAACTGAACGACTCTACACAGTTTCAGGAGATCCCCTTGCTCGCGAGGTACTCACATTTTTGTTACAAGAAGCATCAAAGCCATATGTTCGTATGCTCAATCAATGGCTTCATCGCGGTATTATTGGTGATCAATTTGGTGAATTTCTGATTCGTGAACAGCGTGGAATTCGACGCGACAAGCTTGACGAAGATTACACAGATGAATATTGGGAGAAGCGATACACAGTTCGAAAAGATGCACTACCGCCACAGATTGCAGATAAGAGAACATGCGAGAAGATTTTATTAGCAGGAAAATTTCTGAATGTTGTTCGGGAATGTGGCGGAATCGATGTGAGTAGACAAGAAAAGATTGAAAGTGAAGGTGATCCTGTTACAATTGATGATCCAAAATTGCAAGCGAATATTAACCGAGCATATGCACATGCTAATGGATATTTATTATCTCTGTTAATTGAAACTCATAAGCTTTCTGAAAGATTAACATCACTCAAACATTACTTCTTTCTCGATCAATCTGACTTTTTTACTGGTTTCATGGACGTTGCCTCGCATGAATTACGAAAGCCAGCAACCAATGTATCAGTTCCGAAGCTTCAATCTTTGCTGGATCTTACACTACGCCAACCAGGAAGTATAACGGCAGTTGATCCATTCAAGGAGGATATTTCCGTGAGTTTGAATGAAATTGGATTAATTGATTGGCTTATTCGTATCGTCAATGTCAGTGGTCTTGATACTAATAATAGCGGTAATGGAATCAATGCAGCAGCGGCGGCGGCGCTTAAAGCAATGAGTATGTCGCCAGTGAGCTCACAACCATCTTCTGCAACGGAATCATCTAAGAAACCATTATCGGGTATTCAAGCTCTTCAATTTGACTTTCGAGTTCCATTTCCGTTATCACTTGTTATTTCACGAAAAACTATTCTACGATATCAATTATTATTTCGACACCTTGTTGCACTCAAGCATATTGAGCAACTGCTAGGAACTGGATGGCTTGAGCAAACAAAGTCTGTCGGTTGGCGGTCATCAGTGACATCTAAATCTCGTGAGATTCCAAGGTTACGAAAATGGAAAAGTAAAGCGTATAATTTACGAGCAAAAATGCTTGTGTTTATCCAGCAAGTATTATACTTTTCAACTACTGAGGTCATGGAGCAGAATTGGTGTGGTCTTATGAGCGGAATTTCAGAAACCGAGACTGTGGATGCACTAATGCAGCGACATGTTGATTTTCTGGATACATGTTTGAAAGAGTGCATGCTAACGAATTCGAAATTACTTCGAGTAATGGCCAAGTTAATGGCAGCATGTCAAATGTTCGGTACATATGTTGCACAATTAGCAAGATCGTTACCAACTATTGAAGGTTCTGACGATGACGATGGTAAAGTTTCGAAACTTGAAGATATTTTATCACAGTATGAACAAAATTTTGATCATCATCTTAAAATTCTTATGGATGCGCTGAATTATTATGCTGCGACAGAAACAGTTGTATTGTTGAGTTTGTGTGCGCGGTTAGAAGTGTGTATCCATATTTAATGTACTGTAGAGTATTGGTGTTTGGCGTTTCTGATAGTAATAAGCGTAGATCAAATCTATTTGCAAGTCAAGAGAGTGATGGTCATCTGTATAGTGTATGTAAGCTCGTGAAGTTGTGAGCGTGTGATTTTTTTGCATCAAAATTGTGCGGCTTGTGGTGTGTAGCAACCCTTCCCACCTCCTCAACTCAAGACCTCAGATACGTAAGACGAGCAAAATGGAGACAGTTGAAGCATTGAATTCGTCAAAATTAGGGACAAAAGAATAGTAAGTGAGATTGCAACTTGCAATGAATTTTAAGTGTGAGGTTAATGTTAATGTGCTTGCAGCTGGGACGACTTTTACGCACTTGAGCAGCGGAATTTTGCAGACAACTCTGATGATGAAGGTGAAGTGTGGTTTGCAGACGCTGATGCTGAGGACAAGGTTGTGGAGTTTCTGATAAAGAATTCAGATGGACCACAGGAATCGGAAGATGAGGATTCAGAGGAAGGAACTGTGGAAGATTTAAACGGAGAACCAGAGTTTCTGACAGAGTCAACAAAAGTCATTGATCTCGGCACAGGAAATGGCCATTTGGTGTTTCGAGTACGACAGGAGTGCGGGTTCAGAGGAACGTTGTGCGGAGTCGACTATTCTTTTACATCTGTTGAATTTGCACAAAAGATTTTACAAAAAAAGATTGCAGATGGTGAATTAGAAGAGAGTGACGCTATCAGCTTCCGGCAACTGGATTTCTTGGGAATGGAGAAGGACACTCCTAATGAAGAGTGGGATTTAGTTCTCGACAAAGGCACGCTGGATGCGATTGCTTTGAATCAGCATTTGTTGTACAATCACGAGGGAAAACAGCTTACGGGTGCAAAGAGGTACCCCTACGCAGTGCGAGATCACTTGGTACGAGTGAGTGGGATTGTGCTGATTACCAGCTGCAACTTTACACAAGAAGAGCTGATAAAGCTGATGCGGATTGACGGGTTTGAAGTATGGAAGACTGTCAAGTATCCGGTGTTTGAGTTTGGTGGCGTGAAGGGACAGAGCATATCAAGCGTCGCGTTCCGGAGGACAAAGTGAGGAAATGTAACAATATTGTAGATAGAATGACACCATGAGCATTGAAATATTAAATACTGTAACATAGGAGATAAATCATGCAGGGGCGGGACGGCGCTGAGAGAACTCGACGTTGAGGATCAAGTTATCCAGACCATGTCCGTTAAGACGTGCACAAGCGCGCTCAGCATTTTGAATCGAGTAGTATGAGATGAACGCGTAACCCTTTGAGCGGCCAGTCTCGCGATCTTTGACCAGCAGTAGCCGCTGGATGGAGCCGAAGCGCTCGAAAAGACGGCCGAGTTCGTGCTCTTGCACGTCTTCGCCAATGTTGGAAACTTTGAGGGTAGCACTGTCGTCGCGATCCTTGTAGAAGCCCATGCGGTCGCCAGTGCCGGAAACTGCACCAGCAGCGCCACGATTGCGAAGATGGGGAGGAACATAGCTACCACCAACACGAGTACCACCGGCGGAAGGCTCTGGGGTGCCAGCTTGTGGACTTGAAGTGGCAGACTCTGCAGCAGCGATGTCCGCGTTGGGCAGACGGTCCTTGTAGGGGCATCGACTGGTGAAATGCTCGCCCTGGCAGTTTCGGCAGGTGATGGCTTTTGACTTGACGGTCTCCTTCTGGTTGACCTCGACCTCTTCTTCTTTTGATTCCTGGGGGGGGGGGGGGGCAATGTTAGTACAATAGAACGCTATATAAAATAATACAAATAATGAGCGTACCTTCCATCCGACAATGAGTTTGAGTGGCATGTTCTCGCCAACACTGGTGGTGGCCTCATCAGGACCGGCGCGCGAGCCGCGCTCGAGACCGAACTTGGCCCATCGCTTGCGGTCGGCGATGTGCGGATCGAGACGCTCCTTGACGGTCGTGATTTTGATTTTCTGAGTGACTTTGACCTTCTTGCCGTCCTGGTTGAGGCGGAAGGAGACGACGGTCTTGGTGCCGTCGGGGTTGAGGGTGACGAGTGGCGCTGGGAAGCCGCCGTCGTCGTCCTCGTCGGCCCAATTGGTCGACGATGGGTTTGATTTCCTAGGGGAGAAGATCAGTACACAGTTAGAGAAGCGACTAAAAATCGTGCAAATACGTACATGGCTATATCGGGCATGTTGATGTGTGGACAGTTGAGCGGTGGTGATCAAGGAGATTTGAAATTTTCGCGTCGATGCGTCAGTGAAAGGAAGAGAACCGCAGCGGGTGGGAGGTGTGCCAGCCCTGACCCACAAAGACACGTGACCAGAGCAGTGGCCACGTGACCGCAGTTACCCTACTGCGATGTCAGGGCCGGCGATGCACTTAGAGGGCATTCGGTGGCGGGAGGAACGTGCGGCGCGGAGCATTTGTTAGCGCCGCGTAAGTGGATAGCGCAGTGCAAACACTGCGCAGTGTTGCGCCGGCTGTGCCCGGGACGGGACGGGACAACTTCGCCAGAGAACAAAAGGCCAGTGACGTTGAGTTGGTCAAGCCCTATCAAAGCCCTTTTGCTTCCACCACGCGCCGTGTCGTCTGCAGTTCTGGGCTCTTATAAACCGCTGCTGCCGCTGCTGCGCGTCGGTTCGCGTCTTCACCGCGTCTTCACCGCGTCTCCACCCACCGCAACGCCCAGCAGAGCCCCACCGCCGGCACTTCCCGTCTCTGCGTCTTCACCGCCATGGCGCCCCCCGACGGCGCGACTGCGACTGCGACTGCGACTGCGACCGCGACTGCAGCGACCACTGCAGCTGCCAATGGCGCCTCCGCGGCCGCCCGCGGCAACTTATCCATGACCAACGAGCAGCGCCGCCAGCTCTGCCTCTACGCCGACGAGCACCCGCAGGCCAGCCAGCGCAAGCTCATCAACTGGTTCGACGACCACTTCGGCTTCGCGCCGTCCCAAGCCGCCGTCTCGCGCTGCCTCAAGCGCAAACGCGACTTCCTCGACGTCGCGCCCGAGGACCTCGACCCGTCGGTGCGCCGGATCAAGAAGGTCTCGTACCCGCTCATGGAGGAGGCGCTCGCGCGCTGGTACAAAGAGTACCACACGCACATCGACATCGACGGCGCGATGCTCAAGAAGCAGGGCGCCTACTTCCTCAAGACGCTCTATCCGCCTGCTGGCGAGGACGCCATCCAGTTCTCCGACGGCTGGCTCACGCGCTTCAAGATCCGCCATCGCATCAAGAACAACCGTCGCGCCGCCGCCGCCGCCGCAAACACCAACACCTCTGCCGTGCTCATCACCGACTCTGCTTCGGCGGCTTCCACCTCGTCCTCGACCTCGACCTCGACCTCGACCTCGACCTCGACCTCGACCTCGACCTCGTCCTCGTCCTCGTCCTTGTCCTCGGCCTCCTCCTCACCGCCCGCCGCCGCCAAGCTGCCCTCGTTCGACGTCACCCTCCCCTCGATCCAGTCGCGCATCCTGCAGTACGCGCCTGACGACACCTACATCATGGACGAGAACAGCCTCTACTTCCAGCGCTTCGGCCACGGCGTCTTCGCCACTCGCTGCACCGTCCAGGATCTCGTCGACATGCCGGGTGCGTTTCCCAAAGTCCTCGAGGAGCACCTGACGCTCTGTGCCAGTGTCAACGCGACTGCCTCTGATAGAGTGCCCTGTTGGACTGTTGGCCGCATCCAGAATCCAAAGTGCTTCGTCAATGTCGATCGCTCGGGCTTTGCTATCAACTATGCCTACGACCCCAACGGACGCATGAACGCCGACCTCTTTGTTCAGTATCTGCGATGGTTCGACACGCGCATCGCCACCAACGCGCACTCGACCGGCACCCCGCGCCGTGTTCTGCTGATTGTCGACTACTCCGCTGCTCACTGCGCGGCCATGCCATTCGCCAAGCTGCTCTCGAACGTCGACCTGCTCGTTCTGCCGCCAACGCCCGTCTCTGAAGGCATCATGCCCTCCGATGTCGGCATTTCGCGATTTCTCAAGGCCAGCTATCGTCGCCGCTTTGCTGAGATTTTGCTCGCTCGTATCGAGACTGGCGACAAGCGACTCTTCGTCTCTACCCTCGAAGCACTCAACATTATTCTGCAAGCATGGAACGAAGACATGCCGCGCGAGTTCATCACGACATGTTTCCTCGACTCGAAACTGTTCTCAGACCTTTCTGGCGAAGCATCCTCCATGCCTTCTCCTGAGAGCACAGTTTCTTCAGCTCCACATCAAGTTCACAGCAGCACAATGTCTTTCAGCAAAGATACTATGGCTCCATTCAGAGCTCACCTCGCTCAGATTGTCGAGAATATTCGCAGTGGTCGCGATGTTGATCAGCTTGGAAAGACAACTGCGCCTGATTTGGCCGACTTTGCCATGACGCCAATGAGTCCATCTACCGGCGACTTGGTCGACAAGGCAAACGACACTGAGCAATCTGCAACCATCACTCAGTCGCAAATTCATATTCCGCCTGAAGATCCTAAAGAAACCGTATCCAAAGGCTACGCAGAGTTCCTTTCCAATCTGCTCCGCATGTCCAACGACGACGTATTCTCAGTCCCAACAATTGAAGAGATTTTCGACGAAATTGAGGCCGGCAAAGTTGTTCCTCTTGATCCACCACCAGCCACTCAACCACAAGCTGCCACAACAACAGAGAGTGCGTTTGATACGACTGATGGTGACTTGTTTATTCGCGCACCGACACCTATGGCCGGTGATTTTTTTCAGGTTGATATGGTTAATGATGATCAAGATAGCAGCCAAGCTTCAGACGGAAGTAGCAATGAGGATGATGGCAATGAGACGGAGCTGTCTCGGGATTATTTTGCGGATCACCACACTGACGTCCCTGCAATACAACCAATTTCATCTGTATCAGCTCCAAGATTAACACAGTACACGGTTGTTCCAGACACAGTCACTACGCAAACACAGAATGGACTTCAAGACTTGAGTGAGGTGGGTGCTCGGATAAACCTAGAAATCACAGATGCAGAAGCTTTGGCGGCGTTGAATGTGTTGGAGAAGTATTGGATGCGGAGGAATCCAGAGCACTCGCGACTGTCGCTACCATCACAACGACATGAGATTCTTACACAGCGGATTGAGTTGAAGCCGTCTACGTTGAATGTAATGGTACCATAGGACAAACAATGTAATAACAAGAATTAATTAACGTCCAATACTGATAATGCAAACCATTAACAACAACAAAAGAAAAAACAATTACAAATGCCAAACACATAAACACTACACGCTAGGAGGGAAACGCTTGCGAATGCGTTCACCGTACAAATTAAATGCAAGAGCCATAGGCCCACACAAGGCAAATGCGAGGAAAGCAAGAAGTGAGCAGCCCCATCCGTAGTCCAAATGAGCAAAAAGAGTAGGTGCAACGAGTGGGAAGAATGCTCCTGCAGTCATACGGAAACAGTTTGCGGCAGCCTGTGCACTTGCAGAAATACCATATGGAGCAAAGACTTCGATCAGGTATGTCATTGTAGGCAGAATTGTGGAAACCATGCCAAAACCAAGCGGGAACATGGACGCGACGACGGCAAACCAATGAGCGTGCTTCTGCACAGCCCAGCCGTACCAAAACATCGATGCTGGAAAGAGAATGCAAGAGAGTAGCAATGGACGCAGACGGAACTCAGGGACACGGACGCCATTATTTCGCTTCGTCAGGTAGGCCACCAATCGATCGTTTGTGCTTCCGACAGTCTGCAGGCCAGTTTGCAGCCCGACACCCAGGCCAAGGAAGCACACACCAGTAATGCCAGTCGAGAAACCGTAAAGGTTGTGGAAGACGAACGAGACGGTGGTGAGAAAAGTGTAAAGAAGCGAGAATGCAACAGCCATGTACAAACCAGCAAACATGGCGACTGGGTTTGAGGTGAGCAGCGCCAGTGGTCTCGTGATGCCAAAGATGAAGATCATTTTTGGAGACCGCTTGTTGAACTCGTCCATGGCCGAGATGAGGTCGGGACGGTCGAGTTCCTTGCGCATACGCTTAGTCTTTCTGTGCAGGAGAGTGGGCGTGTGAGTCTCCTCGACAAATACGACAAAGAATGCGAAAATGACAAAACCAGAAATGAATAGCAGACGGAAGGCCCATCGCCATCCAATGTCTTCCGCGACCCAACCGCCAATTACTGGACCGACGACGGGGCCCATGAGAGGCCCCATGGCGAAGATCGCAGTAGCGCCTGCGAGAAGTTAGCACAACAATGAAACGTTAGAATGAACTAACAAGTAAACAAAATAATAGGGGAGACATACGGCCCATTTTTTCACGTGTAAAGAGATCTGAAATGACGCCACCACCGACAGTGATTGGCGCACAGCCAAAGAAACCTCCCAGAAAACGGAAGGCAAGGAACATGTTGGTGTTGTGGGCCCAGGCACAGCCAACGTTGAAGGCAGCGTAGCAGAAGAGCGAGAATGCGATGACACTCTTGCGTCCAAAGAGCTCAGAGAGCGGGGCGTGCCAGAACATGGGGCCCCAGCCAAACCCGAGGATGAAGATGGAGACCATGAGCGAGATGATGGTGGTGTTGGTCTCATGGAACTCTGCCGCGACGAGGCCGGCACCGGGTGCGAAGAGCGTCGAGCCCAGCGGCAGCATGAAGGTCGAGAGTGCGACGAGAGCCATGGACTTCCACTTGCGGCGCGTGGACCAGTTGCGCGGGTTGGCCGGGTCTTCGGGGCCGTCCCAGCCAATGAGGCCCTTTTCGAGGTTCGTGAGGGGGTTGAGGACGATTGGGTTGTGACTTTGGAGGGCGACGGCGGAGGCAGCGGGAGGCGGCGCAGAGCCAGGCGAGTCGGGCGACGAGGCAGAGTGCTCTTTGGCGGCGAGGTTAGCCTCGAGATCCATGTCGGAGTCGTCTTTCTTGTCGGAGAGGGAGTTGGTCGAGTCGGAGGCGACGTCGACGGCGTTGTGCTCGGTCGAGTGCAGTGAGTGGCTCATTGGAGCAAGTGGAGGCGTCTTGTCAGGGACGAGGAGATTGGCTCAGGAAAGGTGTGGAGAGGCTCATAGACCATGGACCGATGGACGAACTGGGTCGCGATGTTCGGGACGAGACGGCGAAGTGAAAGGAAAAGGAGGAAAAAAGAAGAGGAGCAGCAGAAACGGCGATTATAAGGAGCTGTGAGGTGGCGCGGGAATTGGAGATGCATCCCGATATAAGTCGCTCTGGCCGCTGAGGTGGAGTTAGTTATGATGAGCAGGCGCGGAAAAGACGCGAGGCCCGATCGAGGCGAACAAGGCGGCAAACAAGGTTCGGTAAGTCCGCGCTCCGAGGTCTAGGGCTTCGGCAGCGCTGCCGGGCGGATATATCAAGTGCACACTGCACAGTACAGTACAGTACAGTACAGTACAGTACAGTACAGTATGCAGCGGGCAGCGGGCATTGCCTGTGGGCTGTTCCGTGCAATCTGATAGCGGCGCTTGGCAGGGGGGTACAGGACGCTCGTTGGCCTGGCCCGTGTCAGCAGACTGTTCAGCAGAAGGGCGGAAATGGGAGCTTACCGCGCTTTGGTCCGCCGGTGAGCAGAAGTGCCGAACAGCGCGCGCTCTTTGCTCCATCTTATACCGTCGTGTATATACTACAGCTGGATATATACACTCCTATATCGCGATCCTCGACAGGCCGCCACTCGGTGCCTTTGCAGCTTTCGCGCCTTCTCAGCGCACCGCGGCCTCGGTCACTCAATGCCGCTCTGCGCCGGTTCTCCCACGCTGTCACTGCACCCGGCGATCGCTCGTGGGGGCTCTGCAGCGGCGTCTGACGGGCGAGTAGGGTGATCTTACGTCCTCTCCGACGGCTCTTGACGTGACAGTCGCACAAAGTCCCCGCAATCGACATCGTTTCCCCGCGTTTGCCCCCGCGTCCCCGCAATATCAGCCGGCTCAGGGGGAGATGTCGGTCTTCGGGTCCCCCTCGACCCTGCAGCTGCGTCTGCGCTTGTGTTCGCGCTGTTCGCGCCACTCGCTTGCTCGTCGCTTCTCTCGCTCGTCGCTTCATCATTCACCGACTCCTCGGCTTCTGCGTCTGCTTCACAACATTCAGCCATGCTTTTAACCAACGATGTTGCTGCTGCTGCTATTTCCTGCTCACGAGCGTTAACTGCCTCGACGCCAACAGCTTCGTCAACATGCTCGTGCGCCTTGTTATCAGTGTCCTCCTCGCGACCGCCGCGCTCCTCTGCGCAGTCGTGCAGGCTCACCCAAACACCCACTCCGCCTCTCTCACCGAGACCGACACTGCCTACGTGCTCTCTAATGGCCGTCTCCACGCCGAGTTTACCAAGACACGCTCCACCATGGCTGTTCTCACACTCGACGGCACCGACCTCCTCGGCCCGCGCGTTGGCTCAGTTGGCCAGGGCCCGTACATGGACTGCTATTGCGTGCCCTCTGGTGCCTACACTCCTTTCCAAGCCAACGTCACCTTCCGCACCTTCTCCGGCAAGGACAAGAACCGTATTGGCTACGTCGGCTTTGTGGTCAAAGAGATCTATCCACCAACCGGCCAGATCTTCGAGCAGTACTACTTCATGCACGGTCAGGAAACAGGGTTTCATCTCTTCACTCGTATCGCCTATTACAACGAGTCCGCTCCATTCCTACGCAACCTGCAAGAACTCCGCACGCTCTTCCGTCCCAGCACCGATCTCTGGACTCATCTGGCAACAAACGGCGAGCTCAGCGCCCATCTCCCGACCCTCACAAGTTCACCAACAATTCAAGATGCAACATGGTGGATTGCTGGTAATCAGTCTGATCCATATCTTAAATCCTTCGACTACTTTACCAAGTACGCCTTTGCAAACACCTGGCGCGATCAAGATGTTCATGGAATGTACGCAGACGGCTCAAAATCTCCGGATGGTCGCCAGTACGGCGCGTGGATGGTTATGAACAACAAGGATACTTACTACGGTGGTCCCACGCATTCTGATTTGCTCGTCGACGGCATTGTCTATGACTACATCTCATCCAATCACCATGGCAACCAAGTTCCCAACATTACTCACGGCTTTGATCGCACTTTCGGTCCTCACTACCATCACTTCAACGCAGCAAAGCACGCATCTCTGGAAACCTTGCGAAGCGAAGCCGTGCCCTTTGCTGATCCCACTTGGAATCTCGATTTTTACGAAGCAATTTCAAAACACGTTGTCGGCTATAATGCTCCCTCCGCCCGTGGATCGTTCTCTGCAACAATTGCACTGCCGCACAACGCCCGCAAGTCAATTGCCATTCTGACTGCTCCTGGATACGACTACCAAGACAACGTTTATGTTCCCAGCGCGTACCAATATTGGGCCGAGATTGAACGCCACGGCAAAGTATTCGTGCCACAAGTGAATCCTGGTCGCTATCGACTGACTGTCTACGCCGAAGGCGTCTTTGGCGACTACGTGGATGATAGTATTGTTGTCAAGACGGGCCGCACTGCTCACTACTTTGGACGATGGTCTGAAGAAAAGTCTGGGCAAGAAATCTGGCGACTGGGCCTGCCAGATAAGTCGTCCGGTGAGTTCTTGCATGGTTATGCTCCCGATCCTACTCACCCAAGACATCCAGCACAGTATCGCGAATATTGGGGCTATTACAATCATACGGCGGACTTTCCCAACGGCGTGAACTTTTACATTGGCAAGAGCAACCCCGCAACTGACTGGAATTACGCCCACTACAACATCTTTGGTCCAACATATATGGATCCGGTTGCCTATCTTGATGTCAATGTATGGAACATCACCTTTGATTTGCAAGCAACAGATTTGAGGAGACACCGTGATGCCGTCTTGACAGTTCAGCTCGCAGGTGCCAAAGGTCCATCTGGGAATACGGATGTCTATAATCCTGACGAACCATACATCAATCTCCCACTCACTACATTTATCAATGGCAATCCCGATCATGAGCGAACATTTGTTATTCCCTACGACAAGTCTTCGTCATGCGTGGTGCGCGCAGGTATCATTTGCTACAATCTCGCAGAGAAGTTGGAGTATCCTCTGTCCTGGTTCAAACCTGGAAAGAACAAGATATCGCTGGTTCTTCCTTACAATGCGACTGACTACGAGTCTGCTGTTCTCCCGGGATTCTTCTATGTCCAGTATGATGCTTTGAGATTTGAGCTTCGCTAGCCATGTCGTTATTCTTTTTTGATTCTGTTATATTCATGCAGAAGAATTTACTCCGATATCTATTTTGTCAGGATTTGAATAAAAGTTCTTTTAGTGCTCCTGTAGCATGTACCCGACTTCTAAGGGGCTTTGATAGGGCTTTGATAGGGCTTTGATAGGGCTTTGATAGGGCTTTGATAGGGCTTTGATAGGGCTTTGATAGGGCTTTGATAGGGCTTTGATAGGGCTTTGATA